>WNWK01000083.1:187500-305000 GCA_009830355.1 Cherax destructor | reverse complement strand
TACACAATTAAGACACTTAAGAATCTTTTTGACGAAATGCCTCGCCTGCGCAGCAGCCTTCACCAGTCGAATACAGAAGAGATAATACTTAACAATACTTGATAGAGGATGATCAGTCCCCTAGTCTGTTAAAGGCTGAGGAACTGATCACCTTAAAATTACTTGTCTACCGTACTGTGAGTACACCTATGTGAGTAAAACTAGGTGAGTACACCTATGTGAGTAAAACTAGGTGAGTACACCTATGTGAGTAAAACTAGGTGAGTACACCTATGTGAGTAAAACTAGGTGAGTACACCTAGATGATTGCATCTAGGTGAGTACACCTAGGTGATTACATCTAGGTGAGTACACCTAGGTGATTACATCTACGTGAGTACACCTTGGTTATGTAATCACCTAGATGTAATCTAGGTGATTACAAGGAAAAAGCCACTCTTCAAAGGGTTTATTAATTTCAAGAGATGAAAAATCCGAAAACTTTAATTAATAGCTCAATATTAGTATTTTAATATCGAAAACGAGAAGCATGTGTAGACAATACTCTCTCTTTCTCTCTCTCAGCAAATGGTTATTATATATATATATATATATATATATATATATATATATATATATATATATATATATATATATATATATCAAACACTGATCTCTGGCCGACGGAGACTCGAACCTACGAACCTCATGACAAGGTACGCAGTGCTTTGCCGACCGTACCACACTGGTCCAATACCTTGGCATCCAGCTTTCGCTAGACGTTATTCCAAGGCAGCCAGCTTTCAGGCAGGAGGCTTACAGCTTTTCATCTCATCCCCTGCATGCATCGACACAACTAGAGATTTTACAATGCTAGGAATTGCAGAGCAGGCGAAATATCACAACACTGATCTTGGCCGACGGAGACTCGAACCTCACCTCATGACAAGGTACGCAGTGCTTGCCGACGTACCACACTGGTCCAATACCTTGGCATCCAGCTTTCGCTAGACGTTATTTCAAGGCAGCCAGCTTTTTGTAAAAATCTCTAGTTGTGTCGATGCATGCAGGGGATGAGATGAAAAGCTGTGAGCCTCCTGCCTGAAAGCTGGCTGCCTTGGAATAACGTCTAGCGAAAGCTGGATGCCAAGGTATTGGACCAGTGTGGTACGGTCGGTAAAGCACTCGTACCTTGTCATGAGGTTCGTAGGTTCGAGTCTCCGTCGGCCAGAGATCAGTGTTTGTGAATATTTCGCCTGCTCTTGCGAATTCCTAGCATATATATATATATATAATATATATATATATTATTATATATATATATATATATATATATATATATATATATATATATATATATATATATCACACACATTTGCAGATTTTCGTTTGAGTAATTTTGTGGGCCACTTAGTGGAGCCAGACTCCTCAGGTGTGTGTTTTTGACTCGTTATCTGGCAACTGTGTTTAACTATCGTTAAGGGAAGACAAGATTTCTAATGACTGTCGTGACAAGGGCTTGAGCCAGGCCAATTTAGCTTAATTACTTGGCTGTTGAGGCCATTTTTCTGAATAATTTCCCCAAATTTATAAACTTTTTTTATAGTAATTTTCTGTTTTTATGTAAATAAATTAAGGGTATGAGTATTATCTTAGTGTTTAATATAAGCTGCTGTAGATGTTTTTGCTGTTATTACTTTTATTATTATTATTAATATTATCACTTGTAAAGGTAGAAATGGAGTAATAATAACAGGAGCAGCAATAATAGTTATAATGTTATTCTCTCTCTCTCTCTCTCTCTCTCTCTCTCTCTCTCTCTCTCTCTCTCTCTCTCTCTCTCTTTATTCCTCATACACACACACACACACACGAGGCCAGGAGCTATCACTCGACCCCTGCAACCACAACTAGGTGAGTACACACGGGGCCAGGAGCTACGACTCGACCCCTGCAACCACAATTAGGTGAGTTAGGTGGGTGAGTACACACAGTGAGAGTCTGAAAGGCGGTAAAATCAAAATCCATACATAGCTTAAATAATAGGCATCTCGCAGCCACGAGTGAAACCAACAGCGGCCAGGAGAGAGGCGAGGCCAAAAGCTGAGACTCGACCCCTGAAATTACAATTGAGTACACACACACACAGTGTTTCCTTACACACACCCACACACACACATACGACAGGCCTAGTGTCTAATCGACATGTGCCTAGGACAAAATGGTTACAAACTAACTAACAGTCAAAGTTGTCAGGAAGTAGAACAATCTGGAGAGTGATGTAGTGAGGCAGGATCCATGCATAGCTTTAAGAAGAGGTACGATAAAGCTCTTGGAGCAGGGAGAGAGTGAACCTAGTAACGACCAGCGAAGAGGCGAGGCCAGGAGCTACGAATCGACCCCTGCAGCCTCAAATGGGTAAGGACACACACACACACATAGCTTTAAGCAGAGGTATGATAAAGCTCATGGCGCAGGGAGAGTGACCCAGTAGCGGCCAGTGAAGAGGCGGGGCCAGGAGCTGTGAATCGACCCCTGCAACCACAACTAGGTGAGTACAACTAGGTGAGTACACGACACTGGAGGATAGGAGGGTTAGGGGAGACATGATAAAGACATACAAAATACTGCGAGGCATAGATAAGGTGGACAGAGACAGGATGTTCCAGAGATGGGACACAGAAACAAGGGGTCACAATTGGAAGTTGAAGACTCAGATGAGTCAAAGGGATGTTAGGATGTTAGTGATGTAGTGGAGGCAGGAACCATACATAGTTTTAAGACGAGGTATGATAAAGCTCATGGAGCAGGGAGAGAGAGGACCTAGTAGCGGTCAGTGAAGAGGTGGGGCCAGGAGCTGAGTCTCGATCCCTGCAACCACAAATAGGTGGGTACACACACACAAGAAGGCCGAATTTCCTCGTTGCTCGCAAGATGGTAATATCAGTATGAATATTTTTTTAGAAATATCTTTTTTCTATCTTTTTTAGAGATTTTTTTTGGAAGCTCCTACAAACCTCCACAGGCTATTGTGTAACTTGGTGATGGATGAGGAAGAGGGATGCTGTCCACTTTTTAACCCCTTTTCATCAAATTTATTGTTAGTTAGAAGACCCCAAAAGGGGTATAGAGTTGCAGTTGGTACAGAGAGAGAGAGAGAGAGAGAGAGAGAGAGAGAGAGAGAGAGAGAGAGCACACAATAGGTAACTCAATTGTCCCGGTGCGCCACCTTGGTCTAACCCTTATGGCACTTTTTTCTTTTTTTCACAATAAAGAGAGCGGCGCTACAGGTAGGCTGGAGGACCATCAAAAGAAAGGGTAAGGGAGGGAGAAGAGAATTCCACAGTGGCGTAATTTGATAGAGCAGGTAGGAGAGAGAGAGAGAGAGAGAAGAGAGAGAGAGAGAGAGAGAGAGAGAGAGAGAGAGAGAGAGAGAGAGAGAGAGAGAGGAGTCCATGGGAAAGACAGAGGACTTGGGAGTCCGCCCCACTGCTATCTGCTGAGAGGAGTTTCTTCTTCAGTCTAGATTAAGAGCTATCGAGTATTATCTGGGGGTGTGAGTTAAGGATAGAAGAGCAAGGAAGAATGAAGATAGAGAGAGAGAGAGAGAGAGAGAGAGAGAGAGAGAGAGAGAGAGAGAGAGAGAGAGAGAGAGAGAGAGAGAGAGAGAGAGAGAGAGAGAGAGAGAGAAGCAAAAAATTAAACTCCGTGTGTAGGACAGAGAATAAAAGAATGAAAGGGTTGTAAAAAACTGTTCCACGTCATTTCCCGTCGGTGGTCCGTGGGACAGGGAGGCATAGAGGGACGTGCATGAGGGAGGGAGGGTGGAAAAGGCATGGGAAGGAGGGAGAGTGGTAGGAAGGGTGCTGAGAGAAGCGGTACTGTAGAAATGAGACAGAAACCACAGAGGGGTGTGAGAGAGTAAGAAGAAAAGTCAGAGACTGAATGTATCTTATTATTTATTGCCAATGTATACATATACGTAATATGTATTTCGATCTCCACCTGGAATCCTCTTCGGCAAATATGGAAATGAGGAGAGAATATATACTGATAGAGTTTACAGAGAGGTACGCACCTGAGTAGGTAGGGTACTTCATCAAGGCTTATGGTAAACGTGCTTAGTAATTTTCACTCGTAAGTAGAAAGTGAGGTGCTGGGAAGGCGCTCCACCTGAAACAAAATCCAGATATTTTATTTTAGGTGAGGTGATATGTACTGTTTGAAACTCCCTCTGGTCTCCACTGACCCTGAGAAACATTAAAATTGGGAAATTGATTCAGTTAGCCCTTATTCTATCATTTTTCCTTAGCAGTTGCATCCTGTTTTATGTGTGGTGGTGGTGGCTACGTTCCAATTGATAATGCGATTTTTTTTGCGAGTTGAAATATACCATATTTTTCTTGTGGATATCAGACGTTTCTTTTGTGTTCGATGAATCGTGTTTATGGAACTTTTTCTATCAGGTCACAGTCGTTGCAGGGTGTTTGGCAGACCCATGGTGTGAATGAGGATTTGTGCAGTGATCATTGAAAAAAAAATGGACGTACTTGGCCATGTACATAGATTTCCTATAAAATTAGAATGAAAGATTGTTTCATCTGTTGATAAGTGTATCCGGGATAAATATATGATTGTTGTCTTCCCATTCAACTCTGAATAGTATGGATGGGAGCATTTAATTGAGTTTCTGGAAGAATGTCCCATAGGCATCTAAATTTCTGCTTGTAAAATATATTGTTAACTGAAAAAAACGCTAATGGTGACGCATGATCAAGATGTTGGTGATTTTGGTTACTGATTGGCGAAATTGAATTTAGAAAGGAAGTAATTTGTCTTTGGGGAAAATTCAGGATATCTTCAATTGGAACCTTGGTAAATAATGAGTCAACATCTAGATTCAGCGCTCTTTTGTGGTGTAGACTGATTTTCTTGAATTTAGTGATGACGTCTTCTGTGTGAGTCAGGTGTGATTCTGAGAATATACCCAGAAATGGTGAGAGAAGTTTGATTAACCTTATCGCTAGACTGCAGGAGAAGTATCCCTTGCTGGAGGTATATTTGGTTTGTACTTTCGGAAGTCTATAGAAGAAGAAAAGTTGGAGATTCTAATTTTTTTGAGTATTTTATCTTTTTTGTTCCGGTCTTGTTTGCTGAATGCGATATAGACGTAGTGATGTCGTCTTCTTGCTTATGTTACTATCATTAAGCAGATGATAGACTTTGGTGAGTCATTCTTCTTTATCCATAATAGTAACTGTTCTTATTTTATCAGACTTCACAACGAATATGTTGTAAACTCACGAAATCCTAATAACACAATTGCAAACAAATCACGGAACGGTTGTGGCCCATGCTAACCTCCCTATGGTGTATAGAAATATACCTAGATGGATGAATCTTATTAGAGCCAGCTGGTCTAGTGGTTAACCCACCGGCCTGTGAGTTTTAGAACTCACCTGCTATGGGTTCAATCCCCTCCCAGGGATTAATCCGTCTTTGCTTTCGAAGCATCTATTATCACCTTTCAGAAGAGAGCATTTTACACATAATAGGTCTTAGTTAAAGCTGTCTTTTAACCATGAATTTAACAAAATAGATTATGTAGTCCGGTACTCGACTTCATATTAGTTTGAGAACAGTGTTAACTAATATTTAATGTTTAATATAAATATGGGCGTAACTGTACGTTGGTGAGGTTGATCACTTTTCGACATTTGTATATTTGGTCCAGATGCTGTTGTAACAGATACTGATTTTTTATTTCTAGTTCTTTTTTTTACTCTTGGTGGCCGATGTTTGTTAGTCAGTTGAAAGAGGTGTTCTTAGATTTCCTGGTTGTTTCTCAGCAAAAACGTCTCCACAAAACACAAACATTCAGTGTCCTCATTCATGCCATGGGTCTGCCAAATTCCCTGCAACGACTGTGACCAGACAGGAAGACTTCCGTAAAGACGATTCATCGAACTCAAAAGAATGCACAGCATATTAGGGGCTTTTGGCATGTACATCTCATTACTAACTATATTTCTTGTCTACCATGTATCATTGTACCATGTCTCAATAAAGTATTATTATTATTATTATTATTAAACGTCTGATATGCACAAGAAAAATCGTATGTAATTCAACTCATAAAAAATACACATTATCGTCTGGAACGGAGCCACCACCACACATAAAACAAGATACAGCTACTAAGGGTAAAATTATAGAATCAACGCTAATTGACCCAATTCCTAATCTTAATGTTTCCCAGAGCCAGTGGAGACCAGACGGAGTTTCACAATACGCTCTTACTTTCCATCACCTCACCTGAAACAAAATCTCTGGATTTTGTTTCAGGTGGAGCGTCTTCCCAACTACCAGCATATGGAGATTCCTAAACACTTCACTCTTAACTAAGATCAAGCACCACAGATGCTGCTTACACAAGAAAATTGTTAAGCACCTTCACCTTAAACCCTGGTAAAGCACCTCACCTGCCTTAGGTGCATACTTCCTTGCACTCCCTATCAATACATGTTCTCTCCCCAGGTCTGCTGAAGAGGGTCTCAGGTGGAACTACACGCCACCTTACTACCCGGTCTTTTGCATTTGATAAATTTATAAAAATAAGAATCCTGTCTCTCATGTCAAGTGCTATCTCTATGCATTTTTATTATAATTATTATTATTATTATAAAATTATTATATTTATTACAAGGCGCTAAACCTATAGGGGTCATGTAGCGCATAGGTCATGGATAGCAATCATGTTTCATCAAACGAGAGGTCATCTTCAAGTCCTTGGATAAAGACAAGTGCCAGCAAACGTCTTGCAAGAAGGCTGGCCCCTCACTAAGCTCACACCAGTGTCAACAAGAGTCTTTCAAGACGACAAGCCCACACCAGTGTTAACAGACGTCTTGCAAGAAGGCTAGCCCATATCAGTGTCAACAAACTCCTTGCAAGAAGGCTGGCCCTCAGCCAGTCCACACGTGTCAACAAACGTCCTTCAAGAAGGCTAGCTCACACCAGTGTCAACAAGCGTCTTGCAAGACGGCTGGCCCTCATCCACCTCACCTTTCAATATTCCCCGCTTCAATGACTATATTTCTCATGTTTTCTAATCATCTCTGTCGTTATTGCATATTTCATGGCTAACAGCTTCTTCCATCACAACAAACGAAGCAAGAAATCGACAAAATAGCCTACCTGACGAGCTTGTACGGGCGAGGCGGCGCCATTTTGAATTATACTTGACTACTTAATGGTGTTGCCACATGACTCGTCAAAATATATATATACATTTCGTTGTTATGGGCATTTTTTTCGATTATAAATCGATTAATAAATTGTTTTATTTTTTAAAATGTAATTGGTTAGTTATTAAGGGTGATTGGGTGATAATAAAAGAATACGAGGGGATAATGTTGATTTCCCCTCGAGGGTGTTTTGATGATTGGTAAAGGGGGCTCTTGATCCAAGGAACTGCACATGTTATCCCCCTTCCTTGGCCAGAACTTGATGCCCCTGCTATTCTCCAAGAGCTGTGTGACCCTTAAGGGTTTAACGTTTCCCACTAGCTGCAATAAAGCTAATGTTGAGTTGCCAGTGTGTTGTCTGTGCGGCAGCTGGCCTCAGTGTGGTCCCAGACCCGGTCATGGTAGTATCTCTGTCCTCTGTGTGGTCCCAGACCCGGTCATGGTAGCATCTCTGGCCTCTGTGTGGTCCCAGACCCGGTCATGGTAGCATCTCTTGCCTCAGTGTGGTCCCAGACCCGGTCATGGTAGCATCTCTGGCTTCTGTGTGGTCCCAGACCCGGTCATGGTAGCCCCTCTGGCCTCTTGTGTGGTCCCAGACCCGGTCATGGTAGCATCTCTGGCTTCTGTGTGGTCCCAGACCCGGTCATGGTAGCATCTCTGGCTTCTGTGTGGTCCCAGACCCGGTTATGGTAGCCCCTCTGGCCTCTTGTGTGGTCCCAGACCCGGTCATGGTAGCACCTCTGGCTTCTGTGTGGTCCCATACCCGATCATGGTAGCACTTCTGGCCTCAGTGTGGTCCCAGACCCTGTTATGGTAGCACCTCTGGCTTGAAGACTTCATGATCAAGAACAAATGGAACAATCATCTTTTCCTTCGGATCGAACCCGACTGCAGCCCATACCCAGGCGCTGATAATTCCTTACTGGTTTACCGTTTTCCGACAAATATAATAATAATTACACACATACATAGGTAAAACTGGTCACTTAGCAAGAACTCATTTAAAATTGAATTCTTTCTCAAATTTTCTCTTATACGTTTAAAAATAAATATTTTTTTCATTTCTTACCTGGAGAGGGTTTCGGGGGTCAACGCCCCCGCGGCCTGGTCTGTGACCAAGCCTCGTTAATGTAATGTTAATGTAAAAATTAATAATTTTATACCAAAAGAGCCTCAGAAAACTTACCTAACCTTATTGAAACAACCTCAGAGAGAGAGAGAGAGAGAGAGAATTGCGCTAATTTCTGTTTAACAAGATTTATCCCCACACGTGAAATTCAGCTCCTTGTAACAATGCTCTAGCACCTTATAAATGATTTAACTCCGTATAACACGTATCTAACACCACATAATAATGATGTAACTATTGTGAAAAAGATCTAACACTATAAACACTGAGCCCATTAAATACCCTGTGGAAACAAGATTTTTCTACTACATGAAATACAATCCACAAACTTTACGAATATAATCATGTAAATTTTATTCACATGAACGCGCGCACACACACACGCACACACACACACACACACACACACACACCACACACACACACACACACACACAGGCCTAGTGTCTAATCGACATGTGCCTAGGACAAAATGGTAACTAACTAACTAACACACAACTAACACTAACATACACACACAGTTCCACACAAGAGATTAGTGCAAAAGCTGGAGGACCAGGCAGGGATAACAGGGAAGGCACTGCAATGAATCAGGGAATACCTGTCAGGAAGACAGCAGCGAGTCATGGTACGTGGCTAGGTGTTAGACTGGGCGCCGGTGACAAGCGGAGTGCCACAGGGGTCAGTCCTAGGACCTGTGCTGTTTCTGGTATTTGTGAACGACATGACGGAAGGAATAGACTCCGAAGTGTCCCTGTTTGCAGATTATGTGAAGTTGATGAAGAATTCAATCGGACGAGGACCAGGCAGAACTACAAAGGGATCTTGACAGGCTGCAAGCCTGGTCCAGCAACTGGCTCCTGGAGTTCGACCCCACCAAGTGCAAAGTCATGAAGATTGGGGAAGGGCAAAGAAGACCACAAACGGAGTACAGTCTAGGGGGCCAAAGACTACAAACCTCACTCAAGGAAAAGGATCTTGGGGTGAGTATAACACCGGGCACATCTCCTGAGGCGCACATCAACCAAATAACTGCTACAGCATACAGGCGCCTAGCAAACCTAAGAACAGCATTCCGACATCTCAATAAGGAATCGTTCAGGACCCTGTACACCGTGTACGTTAGGCCTATATTGGTATATGCAGCACCAGTTTGGAACACACACCTAGCCAAGCACGTAAGGACACTAGAGAAGTGCAAAGGTTTACAACAAGACTAGTCCCGGAGCTAAGGTGCATGTCCTACGAGAAGAGGTTAAGGGAAATCGACCTGACGACACTGGAGGACAGAAGAGATAGGGAGGATATGATAACGACATATAAAATACTGAGAGGAATCGACAAGGTGGACAGAGACAGGATGTTCCAGAGATGAGACACAGCAACAAGGGGTCACAGTTGGAAGTTGAAGACGCAGATGAATCACAGGGATGGTAGGAAGTATTTCTTCAGTCACAGAGTTGTCAGGAAGTATAACAGTCTGGGAAGTAATGTAGTGGAGGCAGGATCCATACACAGTTTTAAGAAGAGGTATAATAACGATCATGGAGCAGGAAGAGTAACCTAGTAGCGGCCAGTGAACAGGCGGGGCCAGGAGCTGTGACTCGACCCCTGTAACCACAACTAGGTGAGTACACACACACACACACGGGGCCAGGAGCTGTGATTCGACCCCTGCAACCACAACTAGGTGAGTACGCACATACTCACAAATAGGTGAGTACACACACACACATATACACACACACACGCACACACGCATACACATACACACATACACACATACACGCATACACATACACACGCTTCACACAGGCCATCATTCAAAAATTTAGTTGATGACTGACAACACAAACTTTCCAACACCGTGCATTTGACTTCCAGGAAAATTTGATTAACCACTCACAAAAGTTTAAGAGTCATTTAAAATCTTCCAATTGATTAACCTCCAAGTAAAGTCAAAAACTCCACACGCCAAAAGGACTGAAAACCCACACGCAAGGATGTAAGACGTCTTACAGTTACTAGTAAAGGAAGGAGGAGGAGGCTGAGGAGGCTGAGAGAACGACGGAGATGATGCCCGGGCGACAGCCACGACATGTCTGCCCGGTACCCAGCCTCTGACCCCTCTCATACCCGCACATTGCCACATCTCACCATATACCCACGAGATTAAATCAGTTCTCTAGTTTATTCAAGTACAGGAACACACAAATACAGTTACACAAATTATCATACATAGTAACATATGTGTAAATTACCCAGGATATCCTCAAAATAAATCATGCAAAGTGACTATAAACTTTTTAAGTTGACAAGTGTCTTAAATTCTTATTAATGTATGCACTTAAATAACAGCCATTTTATTATTAATGTGTATTCAAATTTAATATTGAAGTTGAAATCATTTATTTGATGGGAAATTTATCTCTTTATTATGTCCTCTCAAAGGTGTTCCTTTATAAAGGTGTCTATATTTCTTCAAGGTGTTTGTTTATAACTAGGAAACGTCTCATTCGATCGGCTTTATATTTTAAACTACTGGTGGGTACACTGAGAGAGAACTCAATAAGTTTTAAGGGACCACGACTCTTCAACACCCTTCCTCCATGCATAAGGAGGAAGGTACTGTAAATAGGGTAAGATTCCTGCAACTACTGGTATGACCATTGCCAGTTTTGTGTTCCGTAGGTTAACTTGAGAATGCCTCTTCTGATCGTCTTCAAACTTGCAGCATTGGCGTACCCTGTTAAGAAAAAAAAGTGGATTTTATAAGGAATTTGTGCCAAATTGTTAATATTATTAAAACTGTGGTATTATTTTCCTTCAAATATCTTGAGTAGGCCTTATCTATATGGCTTTAATTTTTAATGGCTGACGCTGCTTATAAAAGACATGTTACTTTTTAAGTTTAGGCTGTGTAGATAAAAAGTTGCTAATAAACTAATATAGTTACAGAACTTGGATTCACTGGACTCCCTGCGATAACTTGAGCATACCTCTTCTGCTCGGCTTCAAACTTTTATCACTGATGTGTCTTACTTAATGACGTGTTTAGAATATAAGTGCGCTGCGTATACTTTAATTTGCAACTTTATCTGCTGCAGTTCTCTCTCTCTCTCTCTCTCTCTCTCTCTCTCTCTCTCTCTCTCTCTCTCTCTCTCTCTCTCTCTCTCTCTCTCTCTCTCTCTCTCTCCACCCAGACACCGAGTTGTCCCACTCACCTTCTTCAACACAGTACACCACACATTTCATCCACAACTCCCAAAAAGGTGGCCCAAAACTTTTTTTTTCCCTTACCCTCTTTCTCTCTATTGTTTATTTTTATTCCTCTCTCTCGTGAGTACTGAGGACCGGGTGAGGACTCTTGTGGTCTTTTTTTTTTTAAGATTCTACCCACACTGTCCCATGAACGGCCGTGGGATCTAATAATGAAGTGGGAGAGAGATCATCTTGGTGTTGTGCTCATCAGGAAAAAAAAAAACAGTTTCTTCTGACAAATACCTATGTGAGGGGTTGAGCTCCAGTTCTTGGGCCAGAGTACTAACTACTTAATCGACTGAGGAGAAAGTTTAAAAAAAATTAAGGCTGTTATATTTATATTTTAACTGATAGGCTGACTTCTGTGAAACTCGTGTGTGTGTGTACTCACCTAGCTGTGGTTGCAGGGGTCGATTCATAGCTCCTGGCCTGTGTGTGTGTGTGTGTGTGGTAGCAGCAGTAGTCGTAGTAGTAGTTACCAGTTGTCAGAGGCACTTGTCCATAAACAATTGGCATGTTCTGATTCTTTGTGTGCGTGGTGTGTGAGGTATATGTGTATGTATGTGTATGTGTGTGTCTGTTTGTCTGTCTGTCTGTGCATGTGTGTTTGTACCTGCTCTTGAAACTGTAAGGTTTTAGATGGCCTTCATCACCTCATTTAGTTAGATCCAGTCACTGCCCTCCCACTGAAAAATCACTTCCAAATATCTCTGAGGCTAGGTCATGGCACCTAGGAGGCAGGGCCAAGGCACATAGGAGCCTGGGTCGTGGCACCTAGGAGCGTGGGCGATGGCATCTGGAGGCTAAGATGATGACACCTTGTAGCCTATGTGGTAGCATAAAAGGATATGAGTAATGGCACTTAGCATTCTAGGTGGTGGCACCTAAGAGCCTGGGTGGTTGCACCTAGGAACCTGGGTGATTGCACCTAGGAACCTAAGGGATTGCACCTAGGAACTTGAGTGATAGCATCCAGGAGTCCGGGTAATGGCACCTAGGATTTTGAGTGATGGCACCGAGCTTGGATGATGGCACCTTGGAATCTGAGTCATGCCACTAACGACCTTGGATGATGGTACCTAGAAGTCTGAGTGATGGCACCAACAAGCTTGGATGATGGCACCTAGAAGTCTGGGTGTTGGCACCTAGGAGTCTGGGTGTGGGCAGTGCCAGGGTGTGATGGATGTGAGCTCACGCCCAGTTGATCCAGCTGGGATCCATCTTGTCCTGACGCTGCCAAAACCTCCTTCCTCCCCCCTCTCTCTCTCTCTCTCTCTCTCTCTCTCTCTCTCTCTCTCTCTCTCTCTCTCTCTCTCTCTCTCTCTCTCTCTCTCTCTCTCTCTCTCTCTCTCTCCCTACTTCTCTTTGCCTTCCTACAGCACAAATGGTTCCTGTATTAAATATATATGCCTTTGTTTTTATCTCTTTATTAACCCCACCCAAAATTTTAAATTTAGAGAAAAACTGAACTTTCCTAAAAATTCTAGAAAAAAACTTCAAGAAATATGTTATGAAATATCAATAATATATTTACGCACTTAAATCTAGCAACAACCTTCCCCTACCACCACCACCACCATCAACAACAACAACAACTACAACTACCCTCCCACCTCCACCACTATCAACCCCCCTCTCCTTCTATCGGCCGGGGGAGCTTGTATTTTATGCAAATATGCATGGAGTCCAGGACGGACGGGTGGGAGAGACGTTGGTCTTGCCAGTAATCAATCTCTCAGTAACATTTATCACAGTCTCTCCCCTTCTTCCCTCTCTCCACTTCTTCCCTCTTCCTCTCTCCCATTTTCCTCTTCTCTTCCCTTTTTCCTTCTTTCCTTTTTATTTTTTATCTTCTTTCTCCTTTTTGCCCCGCTCTTCCCTTCCCTCTTCTTCCTTTCTTACTTCTTATCCTCTCTTATTTTGCTTCTCTTCTCCCTTTTCTCCTCTTCTCCTCACTGAAGAGGAGTGCTTTAATGCTCTGACTAGCTTTTGATCCAAGGATTTTGAGCTACCATAATATTTACTGATATTTACCATGTACATGTACTTGGAATAATAATTAGAAACATAACATAAAGAAGGAACACTGCAGCAGGCCTACTGGCCCATGCGAGGCAAGTCCAATTCTCCCACCGGCTTAACCAATGCCTTGACCTAGTCAGGTCAGTCAAATTCACTTAAGGGAGGAGCACGGGATGGTAATAATAATATTATTTTTTATAAACCTTAATGTTTTATCATATTTCAGCTTCTATTTAAAAAAAAAAAGTAAATATAATGTTTTCAAAATTTTGACATCGAAAGTAACCATTGCATTTTCTAACTGGTCAACATTGCCTGCTTTACATAGGGTTGTCAGAGTACAACAATATTTCAGTCTAGAATACAACATTTTCAAAAATTATGTTCACTAGCTTTCCCTTGACAGCTGTTGCAGACATATTTTTGTGTTTCTTGAACGTAAGATCTGGTGCCCCTTGGCCTGGTGGTTAAAGCTCTCACTTCACACGGTCTCAGAGTGTCTGGGTTCGATTCCCAGCGAGGGTAGAAACATTGGCAGTGTTGGGTCGCATACTGGGATAAAACTTACCTAATTTGCCCGAAATGCTCAGCATAACGAGCGGCTTTCTATATAGTAGTATGTCATTGAAGTCAGCTAGTCCTGTATACCATGTACATGTACTTGTAGTAAATAGAGATACTACTATTATTATTATTTTTATTATTGTTACTCCAACGTCTCTTACTTCTTTCTCTTCGTGTAATAATAATAATAATAAAAATAATATATTTATTTACTACAAGTACATGTACATGGTATACAGCCCTAGCTGACATCAATGACATACTAACGAGTTGTTTGATTGTATGTGCTGTGTTGTAATTTTTACTACTTATTTTTTTTTCATAGCAGAGTAGCTGAAATTTGTCCTCACTGAGCCTCATTTTTGTCTCCAGTGGCCTATTGGAAGATGTGGTTTACATGGACTAAAGAATATTTTTTGTACGTCTTCGAATGATCTTTCTTGCTTGTATAAATGTTTATTCTAATATAGTCTGCTATGGTCGTAATATAGTATCGTTCAAAACTTTTGTTTTATTTATGTTAAATATAAGAATGAAAATAAGAGCATGGGTGAGAATGCAGCCTAGAGGAACTGAGATTTACGTAATAGAAACCTCTGACATATATTAGTTGACTTAGGCCCTAATTGTTAGAAAGTTGAATTTCAATCAATGATTTTCAATTTATTTTAACGTGGATTAAAAGAGTAGCCCGAGTGTGGTGATGGTGTCTTGTGAGGCAATGGTGGCCAATGCTGCTCCTGGTAGCTGGAAGTAACGTCAGAGCCCAGCCAAGAAAGAGATTGATGACGACGTCCTGTTTGTCGCTCTCTGTAGGAATTCGTATTTTATTTTTCTTGTGCTGCGGATAAGAAAAAGCGTGCAAATAGCTGCCAGACTTGCAAGCGTGGGCCAAGGACTCTGTTTCAACAGAGATACATGATAAGCATGGGTTAAGCATTGTGTTTTGACAGGTGTGCATGACAAGCGTGGGCCGAGAAATGTTTCAACAGGGGCGCATAATAGGCGCGGGTCGATGACTGTTTCAACAGTGGCGCATGACGAACCTAAAATAGGACACTGAGGACATACCAAGTGTGTGTGAGATGATCCCCTGCGGTGTACAGCTCCTCACACCGTCCAGAACGTAGAACACAAACGATCAAAAGAACGTAGTCACCGGTCTGGCAAGATGTCAATATATTTTTTTTTTCCTATTCATCAGACTGAGGGTTCTGTCTTCCGCCACCACCACTATCATCGCCGCCTGCGGGTGTTTAAAATAATCTGGAGAGAAAGTGTAACTGTGTGTTCAGTGCACCTTTGAAGAATCTCTTCATCTGGCACCTCTGTTGAGAATTGTGCCGCCCGCTGAGCAAACGCGAACTTGCGTGAGAGGACAAACAGCAGACGTTGAATGGCCAAGCAAGAAAAGAGGTCGCTGGTAGCCCGTCGCCAGTTCTGCAGCGAATAGGACTTGCCTGTAGGTGGGAAGAGACAGGAAGAACAAGAGGGGGAAAAAACCATTAAATATTGAACACTACTTGGATAGTTGGCGCTCTGGGACGGAATGATCCCTCAGCCCCATAAACTTGCAATTCATCGAGAGGCCATTTGTCTTGAATTTATCTTGGGGTCTTCATGGCGGGTCGACTGCATTCAAGGAGCCCCTTGGGGAGGTTATCAGCCCCTCCAGCTCACCTCTCTCTTTTTTCCCTTCCTCCTTGAGGCCCTGGCGGTGATCAGAAATAAAGTAGGGCGTGTTTTAACGTGTCTGGTGTGTGACCACAGGCAACGGGCCACGTAGGGCCATTGATGAAGTGGCCATGGAAATCGACGGTCGGGGAGTAATTTTCACACATGGGTCTGACGCTCGTTCGAGAGACATGTTGATATTTGCATTTTTTTTTTAGGGAGCGTAAGAGACCAAGGTGAAGGATCGATCCCTGGTCATCCATTCAATTTGTTTTCTTGCAGTTCACTTACCAACAAGTGTGTCTCGCTTTTCTAGGAGTGAGAGAGGCTTCTGTGGTTTGTTTATTAATCAGTGCCTCTCTTCTTTTTTTCTACGAGTTAGAGACGCTCAGATTGTTAGCTGTTAAACTGAGAGATGACACTTCAAACTTATTTTTTTTCTATTCATGGATAGATTAATATTATTATTATTATTAGTAGTAGTAGTAGTATTGTTGTTAATGTTATTGTTTTTGTTGTTTTGAAGTTGTTTTGTTATTATTGATGTATTCACAGGGAAGCACTAAACACATGCACGCCATACATCACAGAGACTGTTAATAATCTGAATTATTATTATATTTATTTTGAGACGCAGTACTAGGGAAACGGAAAGAAATCCAATTACAGAACTCGAGTTTTAAAATTTTGGATTTTTAACTAGGATGGTTAGCCACCCTGGATAACCCAAGAAAGTCAGTGCGTCATCGAGGACTGCATGCGTCTTATTTCCATTGGGGTTCTTCAATGTTGTCCCCCTTCAGGATGCAACCCACACCAGTCGACTAACACCCAGGTACCTACTTACTGCTAGGTGAAGAGGGACAGCAGGTGTAAGGAAACACTCCCAGCATTTCCTCCCTTGTCAGGAATCGAACCACGGACACTCGGTAGTATTTGAGGCGAGAGCGTTGCCAACCAAGCCGGCCCTGCCCGTTCTGAGGTTTGCTTGGAATCGTGTTATTAAGATTTAATGTGTCAACAAGACAATGTGGTTTGACCCAAGGAAGTAAAGATTCGAGCCAATTCCATGGATCAAGAACCCTTCAGCGTCAAACCGTGACTTACCTCCCTTCAAGGGTTAACTGAAAAAGTAATCTGGATCTCGTCAAAATAGAAAAGTTAATCGTAAAAATAAACTTTCACTGGAACCATTTTCTTTAACAAAAATTATATGCCAAGGTAAACCATTATAATAAAGTTTTCCCTAAAATGACATAATTTCGTTACCATTTTGTAGTTTTATTTAAAACAGATAACATATATATGCATATGTAAACTAGGGAGAGCGATATCACTGACGCCCAGGACAGATTCAGACATCGAAACGAACTAAATACGTATTTTTTATTTTATTCATAAATTGTGCCTTGATACTGATGAAGAGCTTTCAGTCCAAAGAACTGGAGCTGCCATCAATTTTTTGGATTAATCCTGGTTGTTTCTTCTTTCCGAGGGACTGTATGACCCCAAAAGGGTTAGCTCTTTACCATGAATGTCATATATAAATTGCTTATTCCTGTAAGATATAATAGAGAAAATATCTCTTGAATGCCTTACTTTTAGAATTTTGTAAAGTTTAAGTACGTTTATTTACTAAAATATGAATATAAAATTAAGTTTAAGAATGAAACTTCACGTAAGCCGAATTACGTTAAAATATATTAAAAATAAATATTCCCCTCACAACCCGTTTTTAAAGACAATAACAAACCTGTTTAGGCTCAGGTGTCACTGCTGTTACTGGCCAACTCTGAGGCCGAAAAAAAAAGATAAATTTCCACCACAAACCTCTACAGATTATCTGTCACTGATCAGAACCACTTCATCTACCAGTGTACTGTGATGACCACAGAGAAGTTATGTTTAAGAGAGCGCATCGAGGAGATATGGAGGGCGGGAGAGGAGCTGGGCCTCACCTGCACCGATATTGACATCGTGTTCACCTCAGTGTTCAGAGAAGAGAGGGAGAAGGAAGGTATAAGAGCTAACAGCCAAAACCTGAAGGATAATAACGGAGGAAGGAGGAGAGGATTATGGAAGGTCGGCTCTTACCTGAAAATGGCCACCAAATTCATTGTCTGTTTTGCTCTCCTCTGCACCGTAATTTTTCTCGTTATTTCCCTTCACAACCCAACGAGAAAATTTGTGACTCGTAATATTCAGGACATGATCTACCCAGTAATGACTATGTTGAGATATATAGCCTTGCCTCTCCTCGCCAGGTACCCCCACTTGACTCAGTGGTACTCTGAGGAGTGCTTGGTGGCCAATATTTTCTTCGATCAATTGAACATTAATTGCACGACCTGTAGTGAAAAATTGCAACCTGTAAAAGCCTCGGATCTGAGCAATTTTACTGATGCATACTATAATAATGGACAGTTGTTGATTGTAACTGATGCTGTGCTTCAAAAAATGTCCTGGATGGATTTAGTTGAAAAAATAGATATTACTCAAGAAGCTGAACTTGGTGCTTTGAAAGTTTTTTCAAAGTCAGAAGCTGATGCAAATTATTTACAACAGATTGTGAAGAGAGAAGCAATTAGTAGTGATATTCACATTGAGTGGAAAATTAATAAGCTCGAAACGTTACATATTGTTCGGCAAATCTTTCCCAGACTTTATTTCATACCATCAGAAACAGAAGTTGCTCTTTATCGGTTTTTGTTTATAGATGGTCCAGAATCTCATTCCTATCATTTACCTTTAACAGAGTTTGCTAATGTTGTGCTCATACAGGGAGAAGGATCAAGTTCTTTCACTCTATTTCCATCTCACCACTGTGAAAATACTTGTAATTCAATTGCAGTTACATTAGAAGCAACACAAGTTTTATTTTTTAACTGGATATATTGGAGACCTGTTAGAGTTGGAGGCAGGCACATTTCAACACTTGCAATGAGTTCATTTTATTAAGTGTTTCTAACAATTTAATAAAAAAAAAGTCATTCAGTAGCAACAAGTGTGAAACATTGTGTAAATATTCCTTGTAGGGTGGAATTTTTTTTACATTGTGAGCAAGACCTACTGTGCTTTTTGGCCTACAGTAGTGAGTGCTTCCCTAGTCATTCCTCAGGCACTGTTTGACTTGTATGGGTTTAGCACTCTCCCTGAATATAATAATAATAATAAGTAATTTAATTAGCATTTTGTTATATTGTAAAGTACAGAAAACTTCTATTGTAAAATATACTGTATAAGACCTTCATGGTCTGCAGCAGTTTCTTTATTGCAAGTAGATTTGCTTTTTATCACTTGTCTTTACCAGTCAGTTTTCATAATAAAGTATATTTTTGACGAATTTATAATAAAAGAAGCTCTGGTTTGCACATACACCTAACTATATGACTTGAGTTTAGTGATTAGTAGTCCATTACTGTTTTTTGTATTAATTGAATATTAACAACAAATGTCATCTATTTTTCTTTTAAGAAAATAAAATTTGTAAATGATAAAAAGTTGCACATTAACATTTTTTTCCATGAGGTCTCATCAGCATTTGATAAATTTTAATGCAATTACTGCTTGAAAATAGAAAATGTATTGATATAGCCATTGAATGGCTTTTCATGCAAGTAATTGAACCTGTCCTCCCCTTCCTTGGCTCAAACCTGAATGCCTTCCATGCTTGAGGTGCTATATGACCCCTATGAGTTTAGCTTTTTCCCTAATAATAATACTAAAACATTATGGAAATAATGAGTGAGAAAGCCTTCATGCGTTTTATTGATTTATTAATTTAATGAATGGAACATAATAAGGATATGATAACAGTGCTGTATGACCCTTATGGGTTTAGCACCTGATTATGATTATAATTATAATAATAAGGTAAGATGATATTACCAAACAAAATAAGGAGATTAATCAATTTCATTAATAAAACAATTGTTTTACTGACTAGTGAATCATCTCCCCAGTGGTGGGAAGCATGATTTTCAGGACCCTTCTGCGTTGTATGACCCCTGTGGTTTAGCGCTTCTTTTTTATTATAATAATAATCAGGACCCTTCATGAGGGTTTCCCAAGGCAGTGCCTCATCCAAGGAATTAGGACTCCCCTTCCCGGGATCAATCCTGAATGCTTCCCATTTCACCAGGCTCTATATGACCTCTGTGGGTTAAGAGCTTTCACTTAAATGTAATAATAATTTAGTATTTGCTAATACATTTTTACCCTCTACTGGTCAATATCATATAGCAGGCTTATACAATATATTTAACACCAGTCAAATTTATTGGATTATCAAATATAATCATCAAAAATCATATATAATCATCAAAAATCAAATATAACCATCATAAATCAAATATAATCATCATAAATCAAATATAATCATCATAAATCAAATATAATCATCATAAATCAATATTCATCATAATAATAATCATCATAAATCAAATATAATCATCATAAATCAAATATAATCATATAATCAAATATAATCATCATAAATCAAATATAATCATCATAAATCAAATATAATCATCATAAATCAAATATAATCATCATAATCAAATATAATCATCATAAATCAAATATAATCATCATAAATCAAATATAATCATCATAAATCAAATATAATCATCATAAATCAAATATAATCATCATAAATCAAATATAATCATCATAAATCAAATATAATCATCATAAATCAAATATAATCATCATAAATCAAATATAATCATCATAAATCAAATATAATCATCATAAATCAAATATAATCATCATAAATCAAATATAATCATCATAAATCAAATATAATCATCATAAATCAAATATAATCATCATAAATCAAATATAATCATCATAAATCAAATATAATCATCATAAATCAAATATAATCATCATAAATCAAATATAATCATCATAAATCAAATATAATCATCATAAATCAAATATAATCATCATAAATCAAATATAATCATCATAAATCAAATATAATCATCATAAATCAAATATAATCATCATAAATCAAATATAATCATCATAAATCAAATATAATCATCATAAATCAAATATAATCATCATAAATCAAATATAATCATCATAAATCAAATATAATCATCATAAATCAAATATAATCATCATAAATCAAATATAATCATCATAAATCAAATATAATCATCATAATCAATATAATCATCATAAATCAAATATAATCATCATAAATCAAATATAATCATCTAAATCAAATATAATCATAAATCAAATATAATCATAAATAAAATAAATCATCATAAATCAAATATAATCATCATAAATCAAATAAAATCATCATAAATCAAATATAATCATAAATCAAATATAATCATCATAAATCAAATATAATCATCATAAATCAAATATAATCATCATAAATCAAATATAATCATCATAAATCAAATATAATTATCATCAAATATAATTATCACCAAATATAATTATCATCAAATATAATTACCATCAAATATAAACATCACCATCTTCATCTTTTTATTCTTTCTTCTACAATTACTAAAATTATTACTGCTGCCACATTTGCTGCTTCTGCTAACACTATTGCTACTGCTGACACTGTTGTTGCTGACACTGTTGTTGCTGACACTGTTGCTGCTGACACTGCTGCTACTGCTGACACTGTTGCTGCTGCTGACACTGCTGCTGCTGCTGATACTGCTGCTGCTGCTGATACTGCTGCTGCTGCTGCTGCTGCTGACAACTGGTTACTATAGTAAGATGTTTGGACGGTCCAGCTCACACTTCTTGTATAATTCACGTTCCACTTAGCTAGTCATAAATCATCATAAATAAACTATTACTATTACTAGTCTTATAATTAATACTTAAACATGGAAAACATTTCCCACAAATTGGATTCTCTTTATTTAACCTGATCTGGCATAGATACAGTTGGACTTTATTACATTAATGATGTTAGATGCAATAATGCGATAAACCTATTATATATGAGTCAATAGTTTATATAAGAATTCCGGACACCGATATATTTAGTAAGTTTTAATTTAGATTTGGGCACATAAATATATAAAAAAAAGGATAATACAAGGACCCCAATGGAAATAAGTGACCGACTGACTTTCGGGGTTATCCTAGATAATTTGTACTATGTATGATAATTTTACTTTTGTACCTGTGCCTAAATGAACTTAATTAAAGAGGCGTATTTCTGCGTATATAAGAACATAAAGAAGAAACACTGCAGCAGGCATACTGGCCCATGCGAGGCAGGTCCAAGTCACCTCCCGGCTTAAACCAATGACCCACCTAGTCAGGTCAGGTCTCATCCACTTAAGGAAGGAGTATATGCGTAAGAGTTTACTTTTATCCCCATTTTAGAGATTGAAGTATTCTTCTGTTTTCGTGAAAAGGTTACATGCAGCTTTAAATGACCCCAGTGTGGTCAATAGGTCTTAAATCCCATTAAACCGAAAAAAAATTGTTTTTACAAATGTCTTAGAGGCCACAGATGGTATAGACACATGAAGAAAATGACGTTGATTTAGTGGGTAGGGGTAAATTGAGCTTTGTTTTGAAGGTAATGATAACAGCCCGGGAGAGTCTCACATCAGAGGACACCTTCACACTGGTGTGGCCAAATTTCTCTGCTATAATATACCTGAGTGACGTCTCTCACAGGACAGCCAAGAATGGCCCTCACTGTGAAAATAACTGGCAACTATTATCCTCTCTCTCCCCTCTATATACATTCATATCCATTATTCTGATTAAATATTATGAAAACATCTGCAGTTACACTTTCCTATATAATGTAAATACGATACGTTCACCGAGTTAATAAATGCATTTATGAAATACACATTTGCAAAATATATATATGTATTTTTAAATACAATGTCTTCAGTGTTGACAAAACATTGTTAATATTATTTAAAGTATGACAGGGGCTTTAATAATTTCGATTTTACGGTGGAAAATTACATTGTAGAGATGGAAATAAGTCACTTTTTTTTTTTTTTTTTTGGGGGGATCCTATGTAATTTACACATACGTTACTATGTATGATCATATATGTAACTGTATTTATGTGTACTTGTAACTTGCTTACCCTAATGGAAATAAAGCTATTTGACTTTTTTTTGGGTTATCCTAGGTAATCTACATATATGCTGCTATGTATGATAATAAATGTGTATCTGTGCCCAAATAAAGTTACTTACCAAGAGGAACTTCCCAAATGGAAATAACTCAAGGACACCAATGGGTTATGCTAGGTAATGTTCACATGTTACAACGTATGCTAATTTGTTTAACTGTATTTGTGTATACCCGCACCTGAATAAACTTACTAACATACTTACCCTCAATGGAAATAAGTCAATTTGATTTTTTTGGGGGGTTATCCTAGGTAATCTACACATACGTTACTATGTATGATAATTTATGTAACTGTATTTGTGTGTACCTGTACATAAATAAACTTACATATTTCCTTACCAAGAGGAACTTGCCCAATGTAAATAACTCGAGAACCCCAATGGCAATAAGTCACTCTGACTTTTTTGTGTTATCCAAGTTCATATTAGTAATTAGGATAATTTCTGTAACTGTACTTTATGTACCTGTACTTAAATAAACTTACTTTACTTAGCAAGAGAAACTTGCCCAATGGAAATAACTCAAGGACCCCAGTGGAAATAAGTCACTTCGACGTTTATTTGGGCTTATCCTATTTAATTTACATCTACGTTACTATGTATGATAATTTCTGTAAGTGTATTTAAGTGTACCTGTGGCCAAATAAACTTACTTACATACTTACTTACTTAGCAAGAGGAACTTGCCAGGCGGTGAAAATAACATGTAAACATGGCAGACGAAGTTTGCACAATGCAATGAGAGAGACGAACACCTGAGCCAACGTCTCGCCTTTTACATGAGATGAAAACTGCTAGTCAGCTCCTAAGGTGGGTCCTGGGTAGCAGTACTGCTGATCTGTGGCTGTGATGTGAGGGGGAGAGGAGCAGGGAAGCGGAGGGAGGGAAGTGGAATGAATGGAGGAGATAGGGAGGAAGAGGAGAGTGGTGGAATGGGAAGGAGAGGAGAAGGAAAGTAGAGGAGAGAGAGGTGGGGAGTGGAAGAGGTGGGAGTGAAGAGGAGGAGAGGGGTGGGAAGGGTTGGGGAGGAGAGGGATGCAGAGGAAGGTGGTATTGAGGGATGAAGAGAAGAAAGCAGAGGAGAAAGGTAGGAAGTGGGGAAGATGAGATTGAGGGAGAGGAGAGAGGAAGGAAGTGGAGGAGAAGAGAAGGGAATAGAGGAAAGAGGTGGGAAGTGAAAGATGGGATTGAAGAAGAGGATAGTGGTGGGAAGTGAAGCAGATGGGATTGAAGATGAGAAGAGAGATGTAGAAAGTGAAGGAGATGAGAGAGAAAGGAGGTGAAGAAGAGGAGAGAAAAAGGAAGTAGAGGAGAGGAAAGAGGTTGGGAAGTGGTGAAACTAATTAGCTTGTACCAATGATATTCCTGTAACAGGTTACAAGGTTTTTTTTATTGCCCTTGCAGCCCTGCCTGGGGCCACACTTTTATGATTAATTCCCGTTCAACCAGGTTGTTGCTGTTGGTTGCCAGCTGGCCCATGTGGCCATCACAGCCTGGTTGACCTGGCACTTTGCAGATGTAGTGGTCTAGTGGTTTTTTTCTTTAAAATCTTTGCACCTGTCCTGGCAACTTTTTTGATATCTTCAATAGTTGCGACCGACAGATGTTGACACTGTGTTCTCTTATTTTGCCTGTGGTACCCCAGTTTTTCACTGGGTATATTCTACACTTCCTCCCATATCTATCTCTCTAGTACACTTTTATGGCAGTGTAGATTTGGGATCAGGTTCTCATGTATCTTTCCTGTATACATTATTCATTGCCTTTCTCTTCGCTCTGCATAGTACATTTAATTACTTAAGAGGCATTCCCAGTAATCTGAATGATTTATTGACTGTACAGCTAGTAAATTATCTATTCCTATTTTCAACTCTGATATTTCTCCTGAACTAGATAGCACAAGTGATTTTTAATAGGGGTTCACTAAATGATAGGTCGCCTGACATTGTTATACCCAAGTCATTTATGTGCTCCTTTCGTTCCGCGAGATGGTCCTTCTGTGATCCTTTTTAGTTCTTCATTTTTTCCATATCTTAATAAGTTGAAACTTGCCACCGTGACCATCAAGTTATTTTCCATTGCTCACTTGAAGACTGATGATATCTGCTTACAATGTTTCCATGTCTTGTACAGAGGCCACTGTCGTTATCACCACTCTTGTTCTCCTTTATTTCCTATCTCACTGCCTGGATACTTTATTAATAGCCTTATAACTGGCTCCATTATTAGGCAGTTTTGCTGATCTACCTGCTGCATAACTTGCATTTAAAAAGAAAATTTACCTTGGCGGAAACATTAGATTAGATACTGAAGCTATTGCAATCGGCATAAAAATAGATAATAGACACTTTTGTCTTAAAAAAGTAAGAATATAACCCTTCTACTTGAAATGAAGAATATATACACCAAGAGGTGTGTATATCTCAGTGTATATAAACTGAGAGTTTACTTTGATCTCCATTTTAGGTATTATAATATCCTTGTGTAAAGGTGACTTGCAGCTTTAATAACCCTCATGTGGTTGAGAGACTCAAAAAATACTGTGACACATACTGTGTTAGGCAGTAGTAGTAGTTTCATCTTGGGGTGCTGTCTACACTCCCACTTCCAAGATGTTTAGCATAATTCTTTGTGAGATCAACATTTTTACATTCTGGGTGACCTGGTCATACCACACTATTCTTTCATAGAAGGTGGTGACAGGTTCATGCAGTATTACAGCTGTTTATTAACTTGTGAACCACAAGTTGAGTATGTTTAGTTAATTTACTTTATTTGAATAGTGATATGTCAAGTGAGATATACTAAATAATAATAATAATAATTATATAATAATAATATTATTAATTATATAATGATAATAATATTTCTTTTTTGGGTCACCCTGCCTCAGTGGGAGATGGCCAGTGTGTTAAAAAATATATATATATAGTGGAACCTTGGTACTCAAACTTAATTCGTTCTGGAAGGCTGTTTGAGTGCCAATCTGTTTGAGTATTGAACAAATTTTTCCCAACCAATTTTCTTTTTGGTTGGCTATTATAACTAATCATCGTAGGCCTAATGGTGACTTATTTATACAAATAATATCAAAAACACCAAACAGTGCGAAGAAACACGAAATAGTTTACAGCAGAGTTCTGGCAGGTTGTGTTTGTTTGGTCGAGTGCTGAGCAAATGGTCAACTACAGAGCGATTTTTTTACCGAACAAAGCGTTCGAATACCGAATTGTTCAAGTAGGGAGATATTCGAGTACCGAGGTTCCACTGTATACTATCTTTATCTGGACTGATGTCTCTATGTTGTATAGACACATTTTTACAGGTGTGAGACATACAGTATTGTATTGATACATTAAATAAACTTTTATATTATGACTTTCCCAAAATGCTACACACCTTAAAGGTTTTACAAAACAAAATTATGTGCTGTATATTGTATAAAAAAATTCTAAATAAATATTTTCATATGTATTCAGAAAAAAGTTCTCTAGTAATTAAACAAATTTAAAAGAAAAACTCGTGTAATTTATATAAATTGTTATTATTATTCAGTATAAATTTTTATTGATTTTTATTATTATTAATGTATTCTCTGCTGGGCACGTCTCTTTGCCATACTGTGTTAGCTCATAGCTATTAACTTACATCATTATTATATCAATAATTATTTTTATGTTAATGTATGTACAGTGGTACCCCGACTTACGATATTTTTTCATTCCAGAATGCTGTTCAAGTGCCATTACCAAACGAATTTATCTCCATAAGAAATGATGTAAATAGACTAGTCCTTAGACCCCTTACATTACAAAGCATTTAAAATCAACTTACATAAAAGGGTGTGTTTGGGGACCATCGTAAGTCGGGGTACCACTGTACGTACATGTACAGTGGTCCCCAAAATCGCCCTTTTATGTAAGTTTATTTTTTTAAATGCTTTTGTAAGTATATTTTTGGGGGTGTAAAAGGACTAGTCTATTTTACATTATTCTTTATGGGGATAAATTCGTTTGGTAATGGCACTTGAACAGCATTCTTGAACGAAAAAATATCGTAACTCGAGGTACCACTGTATAAATTTGCTTGAAATGCAAAATTGTTACTGGTATTATCATTGTCTATAAATTTTAATAGCATAAACTAGATACGGTCTGAAAATCTGTTTAATAGTATCAGAGCCATTACTGATAACCTTTATGCTTGTGTTCCACCTCAGTTTTACAATGAAATATATTCCTTGTTAATACCAGATACATTTTTAATATTATTCTCATAGTTATTATATTATGCAGGTACAGTGGACCCTCGAGTTTCATGATTAATCTGTTCCAGAGAGTCCGCTGAATGGCGAAATTCATGAATGGCGAAACCATTTTTCCCATAAGAAATAATGGAAATCCAATTAATCCGTTCCAGACCAAAAGTATTAACAAAATTTTTTTTTTTTAAATGAAATATAGATTTCCATAGGTACATAAAGGAATGACAAATCAAGTGTAAACAAGAATATCACACTTACCTTTATTGAAGACTCCTGGTGATGTCTAGAAGACTGGAGGAGGGGAGAGGATGGAAGAGTTGCTATTGTTTGAAAGGGGAATCCCCTTCCATAAAGACTTCAGGTACCAAGTCCTTTTCCGGGGTTACTTCCCTTCTTTGTTTTTTATTGCCACTAGGACCAGCTTGAGAGTCACTGGACCCCTGTCGCTCAAAAAATTTTTCCAGAGAGCTTTGTTTCTGGCAGCTCTTTAAAATTTCCCTAAAATGGCACACGAGATTGTCATTGAACATGTCACACACACGGCTTGCAACAACTTTGTTATGGTAATGTTCCTCCATAAATGATTGCACATCATTCCACTTTCCACAAATGTCCTTAATCTGTGAAGAAGGCACCTTCTTCCATCTCTTCCTCCCTCCTCCTGTGAACCAATTTCCTGAGCTGTGGTCTGTTGCTGTTCCAGATGAAGCTCTTCCAGCTCTTCATTGTGGTCCTCCACCAACTCTTCCATATCCTCGAAACTCACATCCAACCCCATGGAATTCCCCAATGCCACAATTTTTTCCAACCCTTCAAAATCTTTATCGAGGACACTATCTGGCCACAAGTTTCTCCAAGCAGAGTTCAAAGTCCTGCAAGTCACTTCCTGCCAAGCCTTATCTATAAGGTGTATGCAATGGAGGATACTGAAGTGATCTTTCCAGAACTCTCTTAGGGTCAATTCAGTGTCCGAGGTTATGTCAAAGCACCTTTAAAACATTGCTTTGTTGTAGAGTTTTTTGAAGTTTGAAATGACCTGCTGGTCCATGGGCTGGATGAGAGGAGTGGTATTAGGGGGCAAGAACTTCATTTTGATGAACTTACACTCCTCAAACAATTGGTCTTCCAAGTCTGGAGGATGAGCAGGAGAATTGCCTATTAGCAGAAGGCACTTGAGTGGCAATTTCTTGTCCAGGAGGTATTGCTTCACACTTGGGGCAAATACTGCCTTGAACCAATCAAGAAAAATTTCCCTCATGACCCATGCCCTACTGTTAGCCTTCCACATCACACTCCAATTTACTCTTGACGACACTGTTTTTCTTAAACACTGGGATTTTCTGAGTGATACACAAGTAAAGGCTTCACTTTAAAATCCCCACTAGCATTACTACACAACATGAGAGTTGGCCTGTCTTTCATAGGCTTGTGTCCTGGCAGTGCCTTTTCCTCCTGCGTGATGTAGGTCCTCTGGCATTTTCTTCCAAAAGAGGCCTGTTTCGTCACAGTTGAACACTTGTTGGGGGAGGAATTCTTCAGCCTCTACATAGCTTTTGAATTCAGTCACAAATTTTTCAGCTGCATGTTTGTCTGAACTGGTAGCCTCACCATGCCTTACCACACTGTATATGCCACTACGCTTCTTAAATCTCTCAAACCAGCCTTTACTGGCCTTAAATTCGCATCACTCGTTGCAGGCATTTTCTTTACAAGATCGTCGTGCAACTCCCTTGCCTTTTCAGAAATTATTGATTGCGTAACAGTATCTCCTGCTAACTGTTTTTGGTTAATCTACACCAACAACAACTTCTTCACTTGTTCGAGTATTTTTGATCTCTTTTTTTTGTGAGCATATCTACCCCTTTTGCAACAACAACTTCCTTGATTTCCTTTCTTTTTGCCACGATCGAAGTGATGGTTGAATGGTGCTTCCCATACAGCCTGGCCAACTCAGCCACACGCACTCCACTTTCATATTTTGCAATTATTTCCTTCTTCAATTCGATTGTGTTTCTCACCTTCACCTTCTTTACCAAAGGGCTGGCACTAGGAGCTTTCTTTGGGCCCATGGTGGTTTATTTAGCAGTTGCAAGCACAAAAACGAATAGAATATGTATCGCTTATGAACGCTTGAGGTGATGGTCACTCACCCATAAACAATGCCACACTGGCAGGCTGGCTTTGTTTACAGCCTGATGCCGGGAGAAGGGCCTGACACATACTGTACCACTGCTGAATCGCGAAAAAAATAATGAACCTTGAGTCTATTTTTCACTGAAAAAAGGCGCTGAAAGGTGAAATTCACGAAACACAATGCCGCTGAAACTTGGGGGTCCACTGTGGTTATTAATTTTTTACTGCATAATAATAATCCTTATACTGTTACCCTACTCCAGTTTTTGTGACATTATCTACATAGAGTATTATAGTGTTAACATCTTACTGTAATTTTTAAATTTTCCTGGCACTTAGTAATAGTATTATTATGGGTCTTTTTTTTTTTTGTTAATACCAACTTGCAATTCACAGTTTTATCTTAATATTTTTTACCCATGTCTCTGTAAAATATGTTACACATTATTATTATCCATAATCTGGAAATTCTTTAAAAAAAATTAAAAATTTGAGTTTTTGTATAATTGTTAGCTGTTCCTGAAATGCCATGCATATTAGATTACTTGTAGTGTATTAGTGTAAATAAAAAAAAATTCTTAACCCTTTAACTGTCCAAACGTAGATCTACGTTCATACGCGTAGCACTCTGAACGTAGATGTACATTTTTTTTAATATAAAGAATGTAAAAACGGACGTAGATCTACGTTCGGAGCGTTATGCGTATGAACGTAGATCCACGTTTGGACAGTTAAAGGGTTAATGCAGTAGTATTTTACATTATAGTTAAAAATTGTAGTACAGTGGACCCCCGGTTAACGGCCATAATTCGTTCCAGAATGCTGTTCAAGTGTTGTTACCGAACGAATTTATTAACTTAAGGAATAATGTAAATTAGAGTAGTCTTTTTGGACCCCCAAACATACACTTACAAAAGCACTTAAAAAAATACACTTACATAAATGTTAGTGTTTGGAGCCGGCCATTAACCGGGGGTCCACTGTATACCCATTTTATTGATGTTCATCGCATCTTATTGCCTCTATCTTTCTTGGCCAATGATGTTTTTAAAGTCCACGGCTATTTCAAAAAGTTTCTGTACCTTAAAGATGTAATTAACAAGAGATTTTAATAAAAAAATATTACTTCCCTCTTTGACACAGGGAGGCTGAGGGTCTGAAGAGTCGTCTTAATACTTGTACCCCACTAGTGGGCAACAATGAGGCCTGGGCCGTTCAACACCAACTTCAGGTTTGTTATATCAGTCTCTTTTTTTTTTTTTTTTTTTTGTTATGCCACTCACACTATTATATCAATCACTCTTGTTATACCAATCATTTGTCCATGATAATGCTGCACTGCTACACTGCAGATACCTTCATATGCCTCCTCAGTTTACATTATGTTAAGGCAGTGCCAGTCAGTCTTTTGTGGACACCACATTCTTTTCAGATTTTGGGGCTCTGCCAATTATAAAATAAAGCACATATGTAATACAGTGGACTCTTGGTTTTCATTATTAATACATTCCAGAGAGTCTGCCGAAAACCAAAATTCACGAAAACCAAAACCATTTTTCCCTATAAGAAATAATGTAAATCCAATTAATCTGTTCCAGACACCCAGAAGTATTAACAAAAAATAATTTTTTTAGAGATTAAATATAAATTTATATACAGAAAAGAATGACAAATCAGTATAAAGCACTAATAAAATTATAAATGAACATTTAACATCACACTTACCTTTATTGAAGAGACTCTTATTGGTGTATGGAAGACGGGAGGGGAAAGGGAGGCGAGTTTGTTTGGAGACAGAACAAAATGCCTGAATATGACACTAATATCAACTCTATGGCTTATTTATCTATCAAAATTCATCTAATATGACATAATAAACAATATTAATGACATAGAAACATGATATATGCTCTAGAATGAATAAAATATGTCATTACGTATGACTAGTGGTGGTGATGGTGTTGTTGTTGGGTTATCAGGGTCACTGGCAGCATAAGCCGTATAGAGGTGGTGGCAGCGTGGTGGTGGCGGCAGTGTTGTCAGTGGCCATATACGTATATATCCAATAATATTGGAGGAGTTAAGTTTCGTGTTGTCCTTTTTCTATCGCTTAATCGCTTAGCTTACTTGCTCCACTGTTAATGCTACATTTTATCGCTGGCTGGTGCTATAGCCTTTATCGACACCTGCTGCTTTAGTATCGTACATTTCGTAGAATCGCTGAATCACTGAAGAAGGCACATTCTCCCCTTTCTCTTCCTCCTCCACTTTGGTACGTACTTTGCTATGATTTCTTTCTTTAATTCTATTGTGTTTCTCACCTTCTTTACCAAAGGCCTGGCACTAGGAGCTTTCTTTGGGGCCATGGTGGCTTATTTAGCAGTTGCAAGCACAAAAAAACACTGGATTACTGTACTGTATTGCGAAATGTTTCGTATGAATGCAGGGTGTGATGCTCACTCGCCAAGAAATAATAGCAGACTGGCGCGGAATGCGTTTGTGGCAGGCTTTGTATGCGCAGGGCCACTGGGACATGTTCCGTACCACCGCCGAAATCCAAGGGAAAGCATGAAAACCAAGGCTACGTTTATTTTGACGAAAAAAGTTGCCGATAACCAAAATTCATGATAACCAAGACTCTCGAAAACCAAGGGTCCACTGTATTCTTATTTTGGGATAAATAGTGAAGCAAGGAATGTCAGGAGTTAATATAAATAGAGTTGACTTCCACTTTTAAAAGTTTTTTCAGAAGCACTAACCATGAAAAACATGAAGATTCCATATAAGGGAGATTGAAACTTGTGTTTGGGAATCCCTTGGTTTACCAGTCAAGCCCACAGGTTTTATAAATAAAAATTTGGTTTTTGCTTATCATTTTCAACTCTGTTAGGCACAAAATGATTTTGATTTTTTTTGGGGGGAGGGGATGTGGCATTTTTTCTACTGAGGTTTATCTCTTTTTAATCTGAGTTCATTATACATGTGTACTGAATTATTTGTGGAAATTTTTTCTTTCTCTATCAGGTGTTTTTATCACCAAAATTTTAGTGTAAATGATTTTAGTTAGCAGTCTGATTTCCAGATACACTCATTTTATGGTGTGTATTATAATAGTTTAACTTTTTTTCTTAAATTCTTCTCATGTGCTCTAGCTACATTTGGCCAGTTTTCAATATTGTAGTGCATTAAGGTGCCATTCACTTATTATCTGCTTCAACCACACTGCTGCTTTCAGGTGGTGTGTGGGCAGCTTTTGGTCCACTGGATTGAGGCGGCCCTGGACCATGGAGTGGAGCGTGACTTGTGGAACCTGGGCTTTAGGAACACCATAACACAGCTCCAAGCTCAAGCAAAGGATAAACAGGTGTGGGGGCAAAATTCTTGGCATTTTTTCATATACAGTGGACCCCCGAGTTTCGTAAAAACTTCACTCCTGAAGTCTGCTCAAGTGCCATTACCGAACGAATTTACCCCCTTAAGAAAAAATGTCACGTAGGTTAGTCTATTTCAGACCCCCAAAAATACTTTTCCATAAGCACTTACAATATTATACTTACATAAATGTACGATTTCCGGGGTTTACGAAACTCGGGGGTCCACTGTATGTACTTCAGAACTAACCGGATTGATCTGCCTACATCACTGACTCCAATATTACTCCAGGAAATTCCCACATCCTTGATGGGGTGTCCACATATTGAATCATACTACAGATATTTCAGATACATTTAGGTGTTAAAATGATTCCTGGTGGAGTACCTAGAACATCATCTCAACTAATTATTAATGTTTGACTTCATTCTGGAGCAGAAGTTACCACTTGTATTGGGATACAAGAAAGCAGGGAACAAATAAGGAATGCATTCAGCGAGCACTTTCGAGACTGCATGCAATCTTAGGCTGATTATTCCCTCAAGGAATGTTCCTTGATGCCTGTAAAGGCCTTTTTATCTAAGAAATTGGACCTATTCTTCCTTTCCTTGGATCAAACCTGATTACCTCCCATTCCCCAGGCATTATATGATTCTATGGGTTTAGCACTTTCCCCTAAATATAATAATAAAGTTGATTATCTGCAGTTTTTTCTTCACTAAAATTTAATTATTATAATTCTAAAGTTTTTAAATTATGCTCTAGTTCTAAAGTATGATTATGACTAGAACTACATAACACTGTATAGAAATTAGGTTATCTGAATGCTAAGTTAAATATTATTAAGCTGTCTGAAGATAATTATTAAATGTAATGATTATTTTAAGTAAAACTCTAGATTAAAACAGCAAAGATAATAGCAAAAGATAGTGAAACAAAATGTATTGACAGTTTTAATTATAATGATCATTGAGGGTAAAAGTACAGTGGTGACAATAAATGCACAAGTACAAATGTTGACTGAATTCGGGATAAGCATCTACAGTACAGTATTTGACGTGTATTTTCAATCTGCGTAAATTTATGTCAAATTCTGGAGGTGCTTTTTAAAATATTTTCAAAGCAGTTGAAAGCTAGGAAGTTTTACAATCTTCAAGTAGAGAGTTCCATATTTTATGACCATTTTGTTGACACTGAGATTTTATATCTGAAATTTTATATCAAAAAGATTTTTTTTCTTGTATCGTGTCTATATATTTTGTTACAGATCTCCAAGAAAAGTTTTAGGATGGCTAATATTTGCATTGAGTGTCCTGTATATATTGTGTGCATTTTTCTATATTTTTTAATATTTCACATAATTTTAAAAATTGTATGAAAATTCCATAAGTAGCAAGTGTGAATGTTTTGTATAATGAGTATAATTTTAAACTTTTGAATAGTGGATTGGGTACGTGTTTCTTAAACCTGATTCAATTGTGTTATCACGAAATCGTGATAACACAATTGCAAGCAAACTACGATAGGATGGGGTTAGAACTCACGGTAAATGAGTCGTAAAACTCCAGGCCAGTGTGTGTAGCCTACTAGCCTGGAGTTTTATGATTCACTTGCCATGAGTTCTAACCTCACCCATACAATGGTTTGGTTTTAAGTGATTTGCTGGGAGGTTCCTCAGGTATAATTTCATTATATTTCTTTTGGTGTTACCTCATCTCTACTGCCATCACTCTTTCTCTCTGCTGTGCAATACAGAATGTCCCATATAAGTTTAGTGCTTTCAGTAAATACTGTACAAGAATGATATAATTACTCTATTCACAGGAAGTTCCAATATTAGCACAGTAATTTTTTTTTAGCTGATATGTTATACGTATTTTAATCTAGCATAAGTGTAGGGGTCATCCTCGAAAAGGTTGGAGGGAGGGGGTAAAAGAGGTTTTGTGGGCGAGGGGCTTGGACTTCCAGCAAGTGTGTGTGAGCGTGTTAGATAGGAGTGAATGGAGACGAATGGTTTTTGGGACCTGACGAGCTGTTGGAGTGTGAGCATGGTAATATTTAGTGAAGGGATTCAGGGAAACCGGTTATTATAGATTTAGCCGGACTTGAGTCCTGGAAATGGGAAGTACAATGCCTGCACTTTAAAGGAGGGGTCTGGGATAGTGACAGTTTGGAGGGACACCATGAGATCAACCGTCAGAGATCTGATGCTTCCCAGGTCGAAGCAACACTTTAATTCTAAACTGTCATATCTGAGCACCTCTGCAAAGACAGTGATTATGTATGAGTGAGGTGAAAGTGTTGAATGATGATGAAAGTACAGTGGTACCCCGACTTACGATGGTCCCCAAACACACCCTTTTATGTAAGTTGATTTTTTTAAATGCTTTTGTAAGTGTAATTTTGGGGGTCTAAAAGGACTAGTCTATTTTACATCATTTCTTATGGAGATAAATTCGTTTGGTAATGGCACTTGAACAGGATTCTGGAATGAAAAAATATCGTAAGTCGGGGTACCACTGTATTTTCTTTTTGGGGATTTTCTTTCTTTTTGGGTCACCCTGCCTCGGTGGGAGACGGCCGACTTGTTGAAAAAAAAAAAGTGTATTATTTTACTTAGTACTGTATTAGCTAGTGTGAATGTTTATTTTGGCTTCTGTGTGTGGTATATACAGTGGTACCGGTTTACGATATTTTTCATTCCAGAATGCTGTTCAAGTGCCATTACCAAACGAATTTATCTCTAAGAAAAGTTGTAAAATAGACTAGTCCTTAGACCCCCAAAATTACACTTACAAAGCATTTAAAATAAACTTACATAAAAGGGTGAGTTTGGGGACCATCGTAAACGGGTACCACTGTACACTGTATGTGTGTGTGTGTGTTTGGTGCATGTGTGTGGTACATGTATGCAGTACATGTGTGTGTGGTACTTATGTTTGTGTTACATGTATGTGTGTGAGTGTAGAAACTTTTATTTCATGGTTCTAAAGAAGTTGTTGATCCTAGCACCTTGCAAATTTGAAAACTAAATTAGTTCCAAAATTTACTGAAAGAAAAACAAAATGGAATGGAATGCATTAAATATTGAAGTGTTTTGAATTATCATTCAGATTTTTCATTTCCAGGGAAGCTCAAGTGAAGCTCGTGATATGTTGAGTTGGTTTCTCAACTCTGCCAGTGGCTTCTACTTGCAGCTTTTCAATCAAATATGCTCAGAATATGGCCTTGACTTGCCATTTCGAAGGTTAGATTCAGTTAGATTTAGTTTTTGATTGTGTGAAAATGTTTTAAGAAATCCTACTGTTTCTCACTAGAACAGCAAGATTTCTTAATTTAGAGGGTGTATTTTTTCAAGTGCTTTTTATATGGAACAAGAATTGGATATATTTTCTATGCTGTGCTAATAATGCATAAGGATATTTCTTTGTAATAGCACAGAACAAGGGGTTACCAGCCTCTTGCATCTATATTAGATTTCAGGAGCATTGATATTCTCTCTAATACAGGAAAGACAGCATATACGGTGCTGTAGATCTCAATGGGTCTACGCAGGGCAAGTCCAAAGTGAGCAGCCTGAAGAATGCCCTCTACTTGTGCCAGTACTGCCTTGTGCACCTCGGTGACCTAGCAAGATATCGCCACCAAGCCAAGCAAGCCGAGACCTATTACAGGTGAGTTAGATTTTTTTAATGTTACTCGATGGGCTTGCTAGATTATTATGTATTTTTTTTACACACCGCCATCTCCCACCAAGGCAGGGTGACCCAAAAGAGAAGACAATGTAAAGATTTTCTTCTTTTTACATTTAGTAATTTATGCAGAAGGGGCTACTAGCTCCCTGCTCCTGTGCTAGATTATTACAGTATTATATTTATATGAAGCACTATAATTTCGCTCGTTTGTCAAGTGTTAAGCATAATGAAACACACGAAGGTAGTGTCAAAACAAAACCAAATTAATGTAAGTTGAAGTTTTATCTTCAACTTCGTGTAGTTTATCATAGAGATAAACTAGCGGAGGTTTAATTCTCCATCCATTAATTGTGAGACAGACCATGCTACTCTCACATCTGTAGAATATGTGAGAGATGAAAGAAATAAGCTTAGATATGGAATGAGTGTAAAATAGTCTATTGAAAAGTAGGGGTTCTATGTAAGAGAACAATGTCATCATGTGAACTCTCAGAACTCATCAAAGGTATATCAAAGATATATCAGCAGATGTCCAAAATATTGCTGGAACAAGTGTAGAAGGTTTAAACAAAAATAACTTGATTGCTGCCTCTGCCAGGTGCCAGATCAACCAGGCTGTGATGGCTGTGTGGGCCAGTGGGCTGCCAATAGCAACAGTTTGAGTAAATAGGCAATCACCAGAAAAGCCTAGCCCTAGGTTAGCTGATGTTAATTATTAGTTAAATCACTTGCCATAGATTTGGAGGCATTGCTATTTAGTTTGAATCCAATGATTGTTTTCAAGTTGTGAACATGATTTTTTTTTTAAAAGTGCTGTTCTATTTTATGTATACAATTTTGATGAAGCAGAGAATTGTATACTATGACACAATTGTATGTTTCTGTATTGTTGGATTTTTGCAGACATGCAGTAATGGTGGCCCCTACCAGTGGTCATCCATATAATCAACTTGCCCTTTTGGAAGCTGGACGAGGCAACCGTCTGGCAGCAGTGGCGCTGTATGTGCGGGCCATGTGTGTGCCTTGTCCCTTTCCCGGTGCTCCTGCTAACCTTACACAGACTCTCTCCAAGTTGCTTGCCTCCAAGTGAGTACATCATTGTTACTTTTAGAACTTGCTTAGTGTCCTTTTTCTGAGTAAAGACATAATGCCGACAAGTGGTAAATAGACACTGAACACAGTGAAATCTTTACTGGTTCAACATTTCATGCACAAATGAGCTTTTATCTTGTACATGGAACATTGAATTAGGGAGGGGTGTTAATGTTGCAGTTTTATAACTCTTGTGTAAAGCACCCCTCTGGCAAGACAGTGATGGAGTGAATGATGATGAGAGTTTTTCTTTTTCGGGCCACCTTGCCTTGGTGGGAATAGGCCGACGTGTTAATAAAAAAAAAAAAACATAATATTTATTAAATTTGTACTTTACTCATGCAGTAGCAGCCGTGAATTGAGTGGGTCAACACGAGTCACTGGAGAGGAGTACACCAACCTCTTTCTTCAGTGCCATGCCCAGTTGTACCTTCACGGTGATGCCACTAGCGCTCGAGAGGCTCTTCCAACCCTTTGCTCTGCCCTCTCCACCCTGGTTGCTACTAATGCCTTCACCAGAACCAGTCTCATTCAGGTACATAAAGAAACATTGAACTGTTTTTTATATAAATGTACCTGTATGTGTGAAAAACTGCCACAGTGAAAAAATAACAGAATGGGATTATGTGAGTACTGTCATGCATTTATTTACAGCTACTTGTGGTTCTTTTGAAAATGTGTGTCAACACATGAAAGTACATTTTATAATTATTTCTTTCCACCAGTCTGAGTATTTAAATTTCTAATGCTTTGTTTTGTGTAGGTAGCTTCTTGATTAAGTTACTTGAAATAAAAACAACAGTACAGGTCGGCCATCACTGATCCAGCATCATTGGGATCTGTATTGTGCCAGATTAGTGAGTTTGCCGGATTACAGAGTGGTTAGGTTAGAATGCACTTAATAACCTATCAATAGAGACTCTTTCTGCTACATCTTCCTCATTTTCATCACTGCTTTCTCCTCCACTGGCTTGCTGATGTGGATTTACAACCATCTGCACAATTTGAATCAGTATAATGATGAAATTTGAGTCAGTATAATGATGAAATTTTAAATTATGCTAGCCGAAGTTAGTGCCGGATTACTGATGGAACCAGATAACTGATTACCGGATTAGTGATGGCCTACCTGTACTATGTGTTCAAGGGAAATATTCCATTTGTTCAGACCTTTGGTCTACCATCTTTAGGTTTTTAGTTTGTTTTTTTCCTCCCACCTTGTGAAGTTCTTGTGGTCCAAGTTTTTCCTTTCCTATGCAGATGGTGCTGGTGAATTTGTTTGCCCTAAACTACTTCTCTGGAGCTGTGAAGATTAAGACTAGCGAGGAAACCACTACCACCAGGAAGGACGAAGAAAAGCTAGAAAAACCAAGGGATCCTAAAGAGTAATTTTTTTGCATATCTCATTAACAACATACTAGATACAGATAGTAGTGTTTATAACTACGTACTTTAGAGACCATCAAAAATTGTTAGATTCATAACATTCAGAAACTCTAGCAGAGTCAGGTGTGAAGGGCACTGTTTTTTTAAGGAAGAGTAAAATAGCATAGGAAACCAGGATTTCATTGCTTGTTTGAGCGTGTTATATAGGAGTGAGTGGAGGCAAGGGGTTTTTATGAATTGACATGCTGTGGGAGTGTGAGCAATGTAACACTTATGAAGGGATTCAGGGAAACCAGTTAGCCACACTTGAGTCCTGGAGGTGGGAAGTACAGTGCCTGCACTCTGTAGGAGGGGTGGATGTTGCAGTTCAGATGGTCATGTGATCTGTGATATCTTCACACCTTTAACAAGACAGTTATTAAATGAACATCTGAAAGTGTTTACTCTTTTTTGTGCCACCCTTCCTTGGTAGGAGATGGGCAGTGGTGTGTTAACAAAATGTTATTATAATGCTCGGGGTACCAAAATTGTAACTATTTTTTTATTTTTATTAACACATCGGCCATTTCCCACCAAGGCAGGGTGACCCGAAAAAGAAAAACTTTCATTATCATTCACTTCATCACTGTCTTCCCAGAGGCGTGCCTACACTACAGCTATAAAACTGCAACATTAACACCACTCCTTCAGAGTGCAGACACTGTACTTCCCATCTCCAGGACTCAAGTCTGGCCTGCCGGTTTCCCTGAATCCCTTCATAAATGTTACCTTGCTCACACTCCAACAGCACGTCAAGTCCTAAAAACCATTTGTCTCCATTCTTTTTTTTTTTCAACAAGTCGGCCGTCTCCCACCGAGGCAGGGTGACCCAAAAAGAAAGAAAATCCCCAAAAAGAAAATACTTTCATCATCATTCAACACTTTCACCACACTCATACATAATCACTGTCTTTGCAGAGGCGCTCAGATACGACAGCTGAGAATAGTCCCTCCCAGCTGTCACGCATGCTTGCTGGAAGTCCAAGCCCCTCACACACAAAACCTCCTTTACCCCCTCCAACCTTTCCTAGGCTGACCCCTACCCCGCCTTCCCTCCACTACAGAATTATACACTCACGAAGTCATTCTATTTTGTTCCATCCTCTCTGCATGTCCGAACCACCTCAACAACCCCTCCTCAGCCCTCTGGATAATAGTTTTTGTAATCCCGCACCTCCTAATTTCCAAACTATGGATTCTCTGCATTATATTCACACCACACATTGCCCTCAGACATGACATCTCCACTGCCTCCAGCCTTCTCCTTGTTGCAACATTCACAACCCATGCCTCACATTCATACAAGAGTGTTTGTATAACTATTCTCTCATACATTTTCCTCTTTGCTTTCATGGATAAAGTTCTTTGTCTCCACAAACTCCTCAATGCACCACTCACATTTTTCCCCTCATCAATTCTATGATTTACCTCATCTTTCATAGACCCATCCACTGACATGTCCACTCCCAAATATCTGAATACATTCACCTCCATACTCTCTCCCTCCAATCTGATATCCAATCTTTTGTCACCTAATTTTTTTGTTATCCTCATCACCTTACTCTTTCCTATATTCACTTTTAATTTTCTTCTTTTACATACCCTACCAAACTCATCCACCAACCTCTGCAACTTCTCTTCAGAATCTCCCAAAAGCACAGTGTCATCAGCAAAGAGCAACTGTGACAACTCCCACCTTGTGTTAGATTCTTTATCTTTTAACCCCACACCTCTTGCTAACACCCGTACATTCATTTCTCTTACAACCCCATCTATAAATATATTGAATAACCACAGTGACATCACACATCCTTGTCTAAGGCCTACTTTTACAGGGAAATAATCTCCCTCTCTCCTACATACTCTAACCTGAGCCTCACTATCCTCATAAAAACTCTTCACTGCTTTCAGTAACCTACCTTCTATTCCATACACCTGCAACATCTGCCACATTGATCCCCTATCCACCCTGTCATATGCCTTTTCCAAATCCATAAATGCCACAAAAACCTCTTTACCCTTGTCTAAATACTGTTCGCCTATATGTTTCACTGTAAACACTTGGTCTACACACCTTCTTGTTCATCTGCTATCCTACTCTCCACCTTACTCTTAATTCTTTCAATAATAACTCTACCATACACTTTGCCAGGTATACTCAACAGACTTATTCCCCTATCATTTTTGCACTCTCTTTTGTCCCCTTTGCCTTTATACAAAGGAACTATGCACACTCTCTGCCAATCCCTAGATATCTTACCCTCTTCCATACATTTATTAAATAATAACACTAACCACTCCAAAACTATATCCCCACATGCTTTTAACATTTCTATCTTTATCCCATCAATCCCAGCTGCCTTACCCCCTTTCATTTTACCCAATGCCTCACAAACATCCCCCACACTCACAACTGGCTCTTCCTCACTCCTACAAGATGTTATTCCTCTTTGCACTATACACAAAATCACAGCTTCCCTATCTTCATCAACATTTAACAGATCCTCAAAATATTCCCTCCATCTTCCCGATACCTCTAACTCTCCATTTAATAACTCTCCTCTCCTATTTTTAACTGTCAAATCCATTTGTTTCCTAGGCTTCCTCAACTTATTAATCTCATTCCAAAACTTTTTCTTATTTTCAACAAAATTTGTTGATAACATCTCACCCACTTCTCATTTGCTCTCTTTTTACATTGCTTCACTATTCTCTTAACCTCTCTTTTTCTCTCCATATACTCTTCCCTCCTTGCATCACTTCTACTTTGTAAAAACCTCTTATATGCTAACTTTTTCTCCCTTACTACTCTTTACATCATCATTCCACCAATCACTCTTCTTCCCTCTCGCACCCACTTTCTTGTAACCAAAACTTCTGCTGAACACTCTAACACTACATTCTTAAACCTACCCCACATATCTTCGACCCCATTCCCTATACTCTCACTAGCCCATCTATCCTCCAATAGTTGTTTATTCATTACCCTAACTGCCTCCTCTTTTAGTTTATAAACCTTCACCTCCCTCTTACTTTCTGCTTCTATTTTCTTTGTATCCCATCTACCTTTTACTCTTACTTTAGCTACAACTAAAAAGTGATTTGATATATCTGTGGCCCCTCTATAAACATGTACATCCTGAAGTCTACCCAACAGTCTTTTATCTACCAATACATAGTCCAACAAACTTCTGTCATTATGTCCTACATCATATCTTGTATACTTATTTATCTTCTTTTTCTTAAAATATGTATTACCTATAACGATTAGGAAATTGGAGGAAGTTTAACACAAGTTATTGTATTATAGCTGAAAGAGTGTATACATGTACAGTATTTCGATACTAAATATTTATTAATAGATGTAGTATTAGCAACATAGATTATCTAGTTGTCACTACAGGTTTAAAATACCAAATGCTTAAAGCTAAAAATCTCCATTATATTTTGCTTTCTATAAATTTTTATTATGAAATACAGTAGATTCAAATATTTTTAAATGTAGAATATTCATAAATTAAAAATTTTGCTGCTTTGTATAAATTGTTGAAGTTAGTAAAAATTTTAATGTGCATCTACTGTATTGTGCTTTAAATGAAATTTGTGCTCAGTAAATTGTACAGTATATTGCATTTCAGGTGTGAAGGTTGTCTGGAAGTGGTGGAGGAGTTGACAGTTGGTGTGTTGGCAGCACTGCTCCTGCCTGTGCACACTATCCGTGATCCCGACCAGCTCATGGCCTACCCTGCCCTTCCTGCAGGTAAGTGACATTTTTGGTGCTGGTGGTCTTGCAACATAGAGAGTTTAATGCTACAAAATTTCTGCAATTCAGTTATGTAAAAATTTCCACATGGAATAAGAAATTCAAATAGGTATTATCATTATGAAGAGAGAGAGAGTGAGAATACTTTTGAGGAAATTCTTACTAAATGACAGATACATTCTATTAAACCTATTTTATCTGCCCTATTATAAAGCTTTTCTAAATGGTGCAGTTTTTCATACCTGATATTGAAAAATGAATAAAAAATTGAATAGCACTTATTATGAAGGCCTTTCCATGCATTAGTATTCAATTTCTTATGCTTTTCCTATTGCATTTACCAAAAATTACTCAATATAGAGGAGCTTTATGATAAAACTGATTTACTGTATATCAGAATGCCAGATATCAGAACATGTTTTTTAATGGACTTCTTTTGCTATGTGACTGCATATGCACAGCCAGATTTTTTGCACTTTGCCAATTTGTACCAAATAAATATGAAAGCCAAGTGAGTGTAAAGCGGAAGCCTGTACTTGTTTTACATGATGGTAGGATTGCTGGTGTCTTTTCTGTCTCATAAACATTCAAGATTTCAGGTACATCTTGCTACTTCTACTTACACTTAGGTCATACTACTCATACATGTACAAGCATATATATATACAGACACCCCTCTGGGTTTTTTTTCTATTTTCTTACTAGCTCTTGTTCTTGTTTATTTCCTCTTATCTCCATGGGAAAGTGGAACAGAATTCTTCCCCCGTAAGCCATGCGTGTTGTAAGAGGCGACTAAAATGCCGGGAGCAAGGGGCTAGCAACCCCTTCTCCTGTATAAATTACTATATTTTTAGAAAGAGAAACTTGTTTTTCTTTTTGGGCCTCCCTGCCTCGGTGGGATATGACCAGTTTTTTGAAAGAAGAAGAAGAAATATGGAAGCATTGCACATGTACCAATGACATATATGTGGAACCTAAGCAAATTTTATTAAAAACTAAATGCTTTTACCTATCACAAAATTGCATTATAGCATAGTATGCAGCCCTCCAGTATATTCTACTCCACCTTATCGAAATAAAGTTTGTGTGGTGGTAAGGATTGAGTAGTTTAGTGTCTGTGTAAAAATCCAGCAACTCATTTTTGAGCCCAAATAGTGTAGCTGCTGCACCCTTCCACTTTATATATCTTAGAATTTGAATGGAAACATCCCAGTTTCATCTACATTGAAAACCTATAGTGTACAGTCTCAGTACAGAGGGCCCTCCAAACTGCAGCATCCCCAGCCCCTTCTTCAGAATGCAGGCATGGTACTTCCCACCTCCATTTCCATATATCCCTTCATAAATGTTACATTCTTCACATTCCAACAGCACATCATGTTATAAAATCACTTGCCTCTATTCACCCCTTTCTAATATGCTCACACAAGTCTGTTGGATGTCCAAGCTCCTAGCACCTAAAGCCTCCTTTACCCCCTCACTCTAACCATTCCTGGGACGACCCCTACTCATTCTCTCAACCCAAGGTTTATGCACCTACCTAGTTATCTTATTTTGTTCCATTCCCTCTAAATGTCTATCCCACCTTAACAACTCCTCCTCATCCCTCTGAATAATAACCCCACACCTAATCTCTAAGCTCAGAATTGTCTGCATAATATTCACAAAACACATTGCCCTCAAACATGACATCTCCACTCTTAATTATCTCTATACCTGGAGGGGTTTCAGGGGTCAATGCCCCCACAGCCCGGTCTGTGACCAGGCAAAATTCATTTCTGCATTTTTTGTTTAGGGAAGATGTGACCATGTACAGTAGACCATTGATTATGATGCGATCTTCTAGGATGTTTTTGATATGTGATTGTTGCAAAATTGCAGCATTTTTATCATGACTCCATGAAGTTCATTTATGACAGTGCAACTTAGGGAAGAAAATATGGAGTGCCGAAGGACTGGGCTGCACAAGCTTTTCCTTCCATCTCGTGGGCAGCATCCCTGTGGGAAAAGGCCTAGTCAGACTTAATGTACACAATCTCTTATGCCTCAGTGCTCCATATTTAGCTCTGTGTTAGTGAACTGATTTTTTATCTTTTCATCATCATATCTTGTGTCTGCATAGTAACTATGGCACCCAAGAGGAATGTAAGTGATGCTGGAATTGACAAGAAGAAGTTTAAATGTTCAAGTCTTGGTGTTATTAGGAAAATTGAGATATGTATTAGATAAGCTCAAATGTGATGCACATGCAGTGGAGACAACAAGAGCCTGTGGTCCCAGTGAAACTTCAGTTTGTTCAATTAAAAAAACAAGGCAGAGATACAGATTTGTGCATTAAGTAAAACCCAGGTTGTGACCTCCTGAGGAGAATGACACATATGTCACAACAACTAAATACAGTAAGAACATAAGAAAGAAGGAATACTACAGTGGATTGAGCAAAAGCTCAAGAAAGGTGCATCACTTAATTTCATCTTAATAAGGGATAAAAGCTTTAGAGTACTAAAAAAACAGTGTGATGAGGAAGAAATGCCTGAAGAAGAGTGCAGCTTTGGCACAAACTGGTTCCACAAGTTTCAAGTTGTGTAATCGGTTACATAATATTAAGTTTTCTGGTGAAAGTGCTTCAGCTATAGGGAATTTCCCTACTGAATTGCAGAAGATTATTTCTGAGGCTGGCTATGAGTCACAGGATATGTTTAATGCTAATCAAATAAGTCTTTATTGGAAAAGGATGCCTTTGATATACCTTTGATATACCTTTGAAAAGTTTCGAGAGTATCTACTCTCTGAGCCCGGCCATGGGCCAGGCTCGTCTGGTGCTTGCCTGGTCAACCAGGCTGTTGCTGCTGGAGGCCCGCTGCCCCACATATCCATCACAGCCTGGTTGATCTGGCACCTGGTGAAGATATTTGTCCAGTTTCCTCTTGAAGGCTTCTACACTGGTTCCAGCCGTGTTTCGGATATCTTCTGGTAAGATGTTGAATAGTCTGGGACCCCGGATGTTAATACAGTGCTCCCGTATTGTCCCCACCGCACCCCTGCTCCTCACTAGGTTTATTTTACACTTTCTCCCATATCTCTCACTCCAGTATGTTGTTATGGCAGTGTGCAGATTTGGGACCAGGCCCTCAAGTACTTTCCATGTATATATTATCATGTATCTCTCTCTCCTCCGCTCCAATGAGTACATGTTCAAGACTTGAAGGCGTTCCCAATAATTTAGATGTTTCAATGGCTCAATGTGAGCCGTAAACGATCTCTGGATTTGTTCCAGCTCTGCTATTTCTCCTGCCCTGAACGGGGCCGTCAGCACTGTGCAGTATTCTAAGTAAGGGAGCACTAGCGATTTGAATAGTGTCACCATCGGCATTATTTCCCTTGTTTTGAAAGTTCTCAATACCCACCCCGTCATCTTCCTGGCTGTTGTGATCTTTGTCTTGTTATGGTCTTTAAACGACAGATCAGCAGACATAATTATTCCTAAGTCCTTTACGTGTTCCTTTCGTTCTATCAAGAACCTGCATAAATCAGCAAGTGAAAAGTCTACCTGGATTCAAGGCAGCAAAAGATTACTTCAGAAAGCTCCTTTGCAGTAATACATCAGGCAATTTAAAGTGTAAGCCCATGGTTATACTGTATACCACTCCAAGATTCCTTGTGCTTTGAAAGATGTAGATAAAACCACCTTACCAGTTCTGTGGAGATCAAATCCGTCAGCATAGATGAGGAAGGAATTATTTATTGGTTGGTTTAAGCATCACATTATTCCTGTAGTTATGTTTTACCTGTGCAGCAAGAATCTTGCATTAAAGGTTCTCTTCACTCTTGATAATTCCCATACTCATCCAGAAGTTATCTTGGAGGTGCATCCACATGTAAAAGTTATGTTTTTACCACCAAATGCAACATCTTTATTACTACCACTGGATCATGGAATTATTAGTGAGGCAGAAACTCATTGCAGCAGTGGACACTTACTCTGAGCTTGCAGTGCCAAACTTTTGGCATATATTGAACTTTCCAGATGCCATCAGCTATGCCAGAAATGCATTTAACAAGGTTCCCCCAACCAACATTAAATGCATACTTGGGAAAGTTATGGCCTAGTGTAGTGAATACTTTCACAGTTTTTTCCTCACTTGAGAGCCAGGTGCAGAAAATTGATGTGAATGAGCTCTTAGAAGATGATGATGAAGACAGAAGTCCAGAGGAAATGGTGGCAGAGCTCTATGATCAGATACTGAGGAGGCAGATAACAGAGGAAGATGAGGAAGAACCTGATGAAAAACAGTTCATTGCATCAGTTACGTGAGCAGTTCAGTGTTCTTCAGTTTGTTTTAGAATTTTTTTTATTAGACTCCATTTTCAAGAACGTAACTACCATCTTAATCGACGGTCAACTGTAAATAATATACAGTGGACCCCCGAGTAACGAACACCCCGGAAATCGTACAATTATGTAGGTATAATATTGTAAGTGCTTGTGGAAGTGTATTTTTGGGGGTCTGAAATAGACTAACATACGTGACATTATTCCTTAAGGGAGTAAATTCGTTCGGTAATGGCACTTGAGCAGGCTTCTGGAATGAATTTTTTATGTTACTCGGGGTCCACTGTACAGTGGACCCTCGCTATTCGAACACTCCAAAACTCACCCTCATTCCAGAATGCTGTTCAAGTGCTGTTACCAAACGAATTTATTCCCATAAGGAATGATGTAATTAGATTAGTCCATTTCAGACCCCCAAAAATACACTTATAAAAGCACTTACAATAATAAACTTACATAAAAGGGTGAGTTTTGGAGTGTTCGAATAGCGAGGGTCCACTGTGTATGGTAATCCTATTTGTTTAGTATTTTTTAGATATCCGTAATTATTTTTTCGACATATAATTATTATTATTATTATTAATTTGCATTGTCTACTTCTGTACTCACTATTATACATTTTTTTCATAATTTTTTTTACAATTGTATGCATCTGTTTCAGTTCGTCTGGTGTTTGAATGGGTTCATTGTGAGAAGGGGATGTTTATGTCAGAAGCTATGAAGAATAAACAGCAGATATGGCCAGGACTCTGCACGTTAGTCAACAACTTGCAGCAGCCTTTAGGCTCTTTTGATGCTAGCAAATGTATGTACTGTACTGTATACATGTTGTTGATATAAGTTTTTTTGTGACACACTGGCCATTTTCCACTGAGGTAATTTGATTAAAAAAAATAGTAAACACATTCACCATCAATCACTCAATCACTTGCCAGAAGCCTGATGACATTGCAGTTCAAGCACTGTACTTGCCACTCCCAGGACTCAAGTCTGGCTAACAAATTTCCTGGAATCCTTTCATAAATGTTACGTTGTTCACACTCCAACAGCATGTTATAAGTCCCTCAAATAATATACATACTTATGTAGTTTTTCAAATATTAAATGCATTGGTTTATGGCTTTTTATTTTTTTGGCATTCTAAAACTTCAACAAAGACAAAGTTTAAGGTTATTAATATAAGTGCCATTAACACTGATCAGTGTTAGAGTTATTGTTACACAAGGTTTAATACTCTAAGTTAAATTTTTACTCCAGATTCTGAGGTGCCACTAGTAGAAGACTGGGACCTGCAAGGCTTTGAACCACTTAAAAAAATGTTAAGCAAATACAAGTAAGTAGTTCTGTTTTTTTCTGGCTTATTATTATTCAGTCAAGTAATTATCTATTTGTACAGTAATTACCTATTTGAGTTGCATGGGCTGGACCCCAGTTCCTGGTCCTGCCTCTTAACTTTTGGTGAACTAATGTGTCCATGTAATCTGTAAATTTAGCCAGTGAGCATAAAAGGCTAGCAGTTCTACGGATTCATTTGGATGTTAGATCTTTCAGTAGTACAGTACAGTCAATCATACCCAGCAGTATTCAGATTGAGATCATTTGGCATATTCAGTGATATTTATACAACACAGTACCTCGCATATTTGAGCATTTACACAGTATCTGTTATATTCAAACAGTTACTAAAACAATATTCATCATAGTCGCTACCATATCTTAGACACTTGAGTGGCATAATCATTTATATGATCCACAGACTTTTTTTTTTTTTTTTTTTTTAACCTATGTTAAAAATAGGTGTAACTCATGTACAGGTCTTGATGATGTATAAAAGTATCTCTTGTACACTTGCTACACCAGTTTATTTTAGTTTAACTCATCATTACAAAGGTTTTATATAAATAATTTTACATTGTTGCATCAAGCTCTTAAATACTATAGTCTAGGATTGGAACATATGAAATAAAGCTAAGAAGGGAAGTGTTCAGGTGAAAAAAAGTTAATGAATATGGAGAAAGAATATGTGATATAAATATTAGTTTTCATTTTTTTTTTTTTTTTTTTTTGAGTTAGGGCAATCAAACAATAGGACTGCAGTAACAGTTTAATGTAGAACTTGTAAAAACATCAAAATATGGAAAAAAAAAAATATATATCACCAAATTAAAGACACGCTTTCACTTGGAGGGGTGCCTTCATTTTGGTAAAGGTCTCTTGATCAGAGGAGTTGAAGCCATTCTTACCTTCTTTAGATCAAACCTGATTACTTCCCATTCATCAGTTACTATGACCCCTACAGGTTTAGCATTTTCCCATGATTATAATATGAATTATGCACTGTGCCATTGTGTCAGAAAAATGTGTTTCTGTTTGTGTTGTTTTTCAAAATTTGATGTTCATCATAAAATATTTTTATTTGCTGTGTAACTAAAATCTAAGATTTAAGTGAACATTTTGTTTTTTTCAAACTGAGCATTTAACAATATTTTCAGGTATCGAGAAGGCCTGTCTAAGCCAAGTCCAGAAGAATACAACTGTATACGAGCTTCCCGACTCACTGATATTGCGAAGTGGTTTGCTGAACAAGACATTGATGGAAATTCTGTGATCAAAGTAAGTCAGTATAGTAAGGACATTTTTAATTCTTAGTAATAATAGTACAGTGGTACCTTGAGTTACGATGGTCCCCAAAATCGCCCTTTTATGTAAGTTTATTTTTTTAAATGCTTTTGTAAGTATATTTTTGGGGGTGTAAAAGGACTAGTCTATTTTACATTATTCCTTATGGGGATAAATTCGTTTGGTAATGGCACTTGAACAGCATTCTCGAACGAAAAAATATCGTAACTCGAGGTACCACTGTAGTAGGCTGGTAGACAGCAACCATTCGGTGAGGTACTACCGTCCTACCAAGTGAGTGTAAAAAGGAAGCCTGTATTTAATTTACGTGATGGTAAGATTGCTGGTGGTGTCTTTTTTTCTGTCTCATAAACAAGCAAGATTTCAGGTATGTCTTGCTACTTCTACTTACACTTAGGTCACACTACACATACATGTACACATTTATGCATACACACTCATCTGAGTTTTTTCTTTGATTTTATCTTAATAGTTCTTGTTCTTATTACTTTTCCTTTCATATCCGTGGGAAAGTGGAATAAGAATCTTTCCTCCGTAAGCCATGCGTGTTGTAAAAGTCAACTAAAATGCCGGGAACAATGGTCTAGTAACCCCTTTTCCCAAATAACTTACTAAAAAGAAAAACTTTGCACCTGAAGGAGAGAGAGAGAGATTTTGGGAAATGTTGAGTGAATCGAATCGAATCGATATGGCCGAAGAATCGACGAGATGGGGAAGGAAGAAGGAAGGGGAAGGATGGAAATGTTGAGTGAGTGCGTGGGGAGTTTTGAACCAAGTGAGAGAGTACTTGTGGTTGGGGATCTTAATGCTAAAGTGGGTAAAAATGTTGTGGAGGGAGTAGTAGGTAAATTTGGGGTGCCAGGGGTAAATGTAAATGGGGAGCCTTTAATTGAGCTATGTGTAGAAAGAGGTTTGGTAATAAATACAGTGGACCCCCGGTTAACGGCCTGCTCCAAACAATAACAAGTATGTAAGTGTATTTTTGTAAGTGCTTTTGTAAGTGTATGTTTGGGGGTCCAAAAGGACTAATCTAATTTACATTATTCCTTATGTTAATAAATTCGTTTGGTAACGACACTTGAACAGCATTCTGGAATGAATTATGGCCGTTAACCGGGGGTCCACTGTAATACATATTTTTTGAAAAAGAGGATAAATAAGTATACAAGGTATGATATAGCACATAATGAAAATAGTTTGTTAGAGTATGTATTGGTGGATAAAAGGTTGATGGGTAGGCTTCAGGATGTACATGTTTATAGAGGGGCAACGGATATATCGGATCATTATTTAGTTGTAGCTACAGTTAGAGTAGAAGGTAGATGGGACAAAAAGAAAATGGCAACAGCAAGTAAGAGAGAGGTAAAAGTGTATAAACTAAGGGAGGAGGAAGTTAGGGTGAGATATAAGCAACTATTGGCAGAAAGGTGGGCTAGTGCAAGTATGAGTAGTGGGGGGGTTGAAGAGGGTTGGGATAGTTTTAAAAATACAGTATTAGAATGTGGGGAAGAAGTTTGTGGCTATAGGAGGGTGGGTGCAGGAGGAAAGAGGAGTGAGTGGTGGAATGAAGAAGTAAAGGGTGTGATAAAAGAGAAAAAAGTAGCTTATGATAGGTTTTTACAAAACAGAACTGTTAATAGAAGAGCAGAGTATATGGAGAGTAAAAGAAAGGTGAAGAGAGTTGTGAAAAAGTGCAAAAGGAGAGCAGATGATAGAGTGGGAGAGGCTCTGTCAAGAAATTTTGCTGAAAACAAGAAATAATTTTTGAGTGAGATAAACAAGGTAAGAAAGCCTTGGGAACGAATGGATTTGTCAGTTAAAAACAGAGTAGGGGAGTTAGTAGATGGGGAGCTGGAGGTATTGCGTAGATAGCGAGAATATTTTCAGGAACTTTTAAATGGTGATGAGAAAAGGGAGGCGGTAATTTTATGCACTGGCCAGGGAGTTATAACATCGTTTAGGAGTGAAGAAGAGCAGGATATGAGTGTGAGGGAGGTGCCTGAGGCATTACGTAGAATGAAAGGGGATGAAGCAGCTGGAACTGACAGGATCATGACAGAAATGTTAAAAGCAGGGGGGGATAAAGTGTTGGAGTGGTTGGTATTTTTGTTTAATAAATGCTTGAAAGAGGGGAAGGTACCTAGGGATTGGCAGAGAGCATGTATAGTTCCTTTATATAAAGGGAAGTGGGATAAAAGAGATTGTAAAAATTATAGGGGAATAAGTTTACTGAGTATACCAGGTAAAGTGTACGGTAGGGTTATTATTGAAAGAATTAGAGGTAAGACAGAGTAGGATTGCAGATGAGCAAGGAGGCTTTAGAGTGGATAGGGGATGTGTAGATCAAGTGTTTACATTGAAGCATATATGTGAACAATATTTAGATAAAGGTAGTGAAGTTTTCATTGCATTTATGGATTTAGAAAAGGCATATGATAGAGTGGATAGGGGAGCTATGTGGCAAATGTTGCAAGTGTATGGAATAGGTAGTAAGTTACTGAATGCTGTAAAGAGTTTTTATGAGGATAGTGAGGTTCAGGTTAGAGTGTGTAGGAGAGAGGGAGATTACTTCCTGGTAAAAGTAGGTCTTAGACAGGGATGTGTAATGTCACCATGGTTGTTTAATATATTTATAGATGGGGTTGTGAAAGAAGTAAATGCTAGGGTGTTGGGAAGAGGGGTGGGATTAAATTATGGGAAATCAAATGCAAAATGGGAGTTGACACAGTTACTTTTTGCTGATGATACTGTGCTTATGGAAGATTCTAAAGAAAAGTTGCAAAGGTTAGTGGACGAGTTTGGGAGGGTGTGTAAAGGTAGAAAGTTGAAAGTGAACATAGATAAGAGTAAGGTGATGAGGGTATCAAATGATTTAAATAAAGAAAAATTGGATATCACATTGGAGAGAGGGATTATGGAAGAAGTGAATGTTTTCAGATATTTGGGAGTTGACTTGTCAGCGGATGGGTTTATGAAGGATGAGGTTAACCATAGAATTGATGAAGTAAAAAAGAGGAGTGGTGCATTGAGGTATCTGTGGAGACAAAAAACATTATCTATGGAGGCAAAGAAGGGAATGTATGAAAGTACAGTGGACCCCGAGTTTCGGTCATAATTCATTCCAGAAGGCTGTTCAAGTGCCATTACCGAACTAATTTGTTCCCTTAAGGAAAAATGTAAATTAGATTAGTCCTTTCAGACCCCCAAAAACACACATGCAAAAGCACTTAAAATATTAAACTTACATAATTGTTCGATTTCCGCAGTGACCGAAACTCGGGGGTCCACTGTAAAGTGGTACCAACACTCTTATATGGGTGTGAAGCTTGGGTTCTAAATGCTGCAGCGAGGAGGCAGCTGGAGGCAGTGGAGATGTCCTGTCTAATGGCAATGTGTGGTGTAAATATTATGCAGAGAATTCGGGTGTGGAAATTAGGAGGAGGTGTGGAGTTACTAAAAGTATTAGTCAGAGGGCTGAAAAGGGGTTGTTGAGGTGGTTTGGTCATTTAGAGAGAATGGATCAAAGTAGAATGACTTGGAAAGTGTATAAATCTGTAGGGGAAGGAAGGAGGGGTAGGGGTCGTCCTCGAAAAGGTTGGAGGGAAGGGGTAAAGGAGGTGTTGTGGGTGAGGGGCTTGGACTTCCAGCAAGCATGTGTGAACATGTTAGATAGGAGTGAATGGAGACGAATGGTTTTTTGGACCTGACGAGCTGTTGGAGTGTGAGCAGGGTAATATTTAATGAAAGGATTCAGGGAAACCGGTTATTATATTATGTATGAGTGAGGTGAAAGTGTTGAATGATGATGAAAGTATTTTTCTTTTTGGGGATATTTTTTCTTTTTGGGTCACCCTGCCTCTGTGGGAGACGGCCGACTTGTTGGAAAAAAAAAAATAATATCTTTATTTACTACAAGTACATGTACATGGTATACAGGCCTAGCTGACATCAATGACATACTACTATATAGAAAGCTGCTTGTTATGCTGAGTATTTCGGGCAAATTAAGTCAGTTTTGTCCCAGGTTGCGACCCACACCATTCGACTAACACCCAGGTACCCATTTTAAACTGATGGGTGAGCAGGGACAGGGATAGCAGGTGTCTTATGGAAACACGTCCCTAATGTTTTCCAGCCATACCGGAGGAGATTTGAACCCCAGACCTCAGTGTGTGAGCTGAGTGTGCTAGCTGGGTGTCTCCTGCCTGGAGTCTACCTGGAGGGCATTCCGGGGATCAACGCCCCCGTGGCCCGGTCCACGACCAGGCCTCCTGGTGGATCAGGGCCTGATCAACCAGGCTGTTACTGCTGGCCGCACGTAGTCCAACATACGAACCACAGCCTGGCTGATCCGGCACTGACTTTAAGTGTCTGTCCAGCTCCCTCTTGAAGGCAGCCAGGGGCCTATTGGTAATTCCCCTTATGCTTGGTGGGAGGCTGTTGAACAGTCTTGGGCCCCGGACACTTATGGTGTTTTCTCTTAGTGTACCAATGGCGCCCCTACTTTTCATTGGGGGTATTTTGCATCGCCTGCCCAGTCTTTTACTTTCGTAGAGAGTGATTTCTGTTTGCAGATTCGGGACCATTCCTTCTAGGATTTTCCAAGTGTAGATTATGATATAGTATCTCTCTCGCCTGCGTTCCAGTGAGTACAAGTCAAGCGCTTTCAAGCATTCCCAGTAGTTGAGGTGTTTGATGGAACTTATATGTGCAGGAAAGGTTCTCTGTACACTCTCCAGATCTGCAATTTCACCTGCTTTGAACGGAGATGTTAATGTACAGCAGTATTCAAGCCTAGAGAGAACAAGTGATTTGAAAAGGATCATCGTTGGCTTGGCATCTCTTGTTTTGAACGTTGTCATTATCCATCCTATCATTTTCTTTGCAGTTGTGATCGTGGCACTGTTGTGATCCTTGAAAGTGAGATCCTCAGACATTACCACTCCCAGGTCCCTCACATTATTTTTCCACCGAGGTAGGGTGACAAAACACAAACACTCTTATCATTCATTCTGTCACTATCTTGCCAGAGGCGTGCAGATACTACATTTCAGATGCCCCTCCAAACTGCAAATATCCTCACCCCTTCTTCAGAGTGCAGGCACTATACTTCCCACCTGCAGAACTCAAGTCCTGCTAACCATTTTCCCTGAATCCCTTCAGAAAATGTTACATTGCTCACACTCGAACAGTTTGTCAAGTCCCAAAAGCCATTTGCTCCACTTCTATCTAACACACAGGATGTTCAAGCCCCTCGCACACAAAACCTCCTTTACTCCTTACCTCTAATCTTTCCTAGGGCAAATCCTACCTTGCCCTCCCTCCACTACAGATTTATACACCCTCCAAGTCATCCTATTTTGCTTCACCCTCTTTAAATGTCCAAACCACCTCAACCCCTCCTCAGCCCTCCGGATAATACTATTAGTAACTCCTCGCCTCTTAATCTCCACACATTGCCCTCAGACACATCTCCACTGCCTCCAGCCTTTTCCTTGCTGCAACTTTCACAATCCCATGCTTCATACGCATATAAGTGTGTTTGTAGCATGACTCACTCTCATATAAGAGTGTTTGTAGCATGACTCTCACATAAGTGTGTTGGTAGCATGACTCTCTCTCATAAGAGTGTTGGTAGCATGCTTCACTCTCATATAAGAGTGTTGGTAACGTGCTTCACTCTCATAAAAGAGTGTTGGTAACGTGCTTCACTCTCATATAAGAGTGTTGGTGGCATGCTTCACTCTCATATAAGAGTGTTGGTAATGTGCTTCACTCTCATATAAGAGTGTTGGTAGCGTGCTTCACTCTCATATAAGAGTGTTGGTAGCATAGGTAGTTAACGTTGCAGCAAGGAGGAGGCTGGAAGCAGCGGAAATGTCATTTCTGACAGCAATGTGTGGTGAAATATTATGCAGAGAATTCATAGAATGAAGATTAGAAGGAGGTGCAGAGTTACTAAATGTATTATCCTAAAAATCTCATGAATTGCAGATTAATGAGACTTTTAGGAACAGAACCCTCTTAAATTTGCAGGCTTGACTATACTTTGAAATTCTTTTTTCAGTAATACATGTTTGTACGTATTACTAAATGCAAAAGGAAGTGTTTCTTCTTTTTTGAGTCGACCTACCTCAAAGGAAGGTGGCAGGAGTGTTAAAAAAAAAAAAAAAAAAAAAAAGGGCTTGTATACAATACTGGTATGATCTTTCCTTCATTACAATCCTTTACAATGATAAGCAGGGATTTGGTTCCTTCTCATTAATGCATGGAGAGGACAGATGTACATGTCTGCTGTAGGGGAAAACATTTAAATTAATAAATTTCCTTTGTATTAGATTTGTGAAGGGAGTCAAGACACACCTGGTGGGTTGACATTTGAGCCAATGAAACACTACAGCCCACCTGTTGATGAAGTGCGTGCCCTTGAACAGCTTTCCTTACAGCCCAAGCCTGAGGTAAGAGGTCACTCATTCTTATGCAACACCGAGTGTTTTTGTGATCTATTGTCATTAAAAATCAATACTTTTTCATATTATATGAAATATTGGTATTTTGGGCAGTTTTTTTTATTCAAATCCAGTTCATTATTATTATTATTATCATTATTATTATTATTATTATTATTATTATTATTATTATTATTATTATTAGCATGGGGGAGTGCCAAACCCATAGGGATTATACAGTACCTGTTGGGGGGAGGAATGTAAGGCATTCAGGCTTAATTCAGACAATTGGAGCATAGATCCAATTCTCTAAATCAAGAGCCCTTCACCAGCATCAAGGAACCTCCCTTGAGGGGAAAATACAGTTCAGAGAGTGAATCTGATTAAAAATAATTATATTGTATGTGCTTCTACAAAATGTAACATATTTTTTTTTGTATTTGCTTATCATACCGTTGTCATGTGTGACCCATATTAACTTTGATTAATTAGGACAATTTTTTGTAATTCTAAACATAATTTTATTCCATATGGGAAAGCAGATTAATGCTTCACTCATGAGCCATATGCCATAGAAGGCAACAAAAATGTCATGATAAATGTACTGGTTACCTTTCCATGTAATAAATAACCAAAACTACAAAGCTTGATATTGCAGTATCAAGCTTAATGTTGGGTATTTTCTCACCTCTCCTCTGGCTATCAGGAAGTTATTTTGGCTAGATTGTCAGAAAGTTATCTTGGCTGGACTGTCAGGAAGTTATCTTGGCTGGATTGTGGATCAGCCATACATATTTGACTCATGTACATTTGAATGAATTATAATAATCAAAGAGAGCGCTAAACCAAACATTTGTATGAGTCAGTACTCCTTGTGTCCTCACCGTAGGGTGGGACTAATTGTTGCATATACAGTGGACCCCCGAGTTTCGTAAACCCCGGAAATCGTACATTTATGTAAGTATAATATTGTAAGTGCTTGTGGAAAAGTATTTTTGGGGGTCTGAAATAGACTAACCTACGTGACATTTTTCCTTAAGGAGGTAAATTCGTTCGGTAATGGCACTTGAGCAGACTTCAGGAGTGAAGTTTTTACGAAACTCGGGGGTCCACTGTACAGTGGTACCCCGACTTACGATGGTCCTTAAACTCACCCTTTTATGTAAGTTTATTTTTTTAAATGCTTTTGTAAGTGTAATTTTGGGGGTCTAAAAGGACTAGTCTATTTTACATCATTCCTTATGGGGATAAATTCGTTTGGTAATGGCACTTGAAAAGCATTCTGGAATGAAAAAATATCGTAAGTCGGGGTACCACTGTATCTGGTTGCTCTACTTGGCATTCTTAGGTCCCTGAACATCAAGAGTTTTCATTCATTCCATTTTCCCTCCGATTATTATTATAATCAAAAGAAGCGCTAAACCACAAGGGTCATACAGCATTTTTTTTTTTTTTTTTTTTCCCTCTGAGCTTTTGGCATTTTCTCTCATTTATTTTGAGTTCTTCTCTGACTCGATCTTCCACTTCTTGATGTTGATCTTCATTCTGTTATCTGGTCCTTCAGCTGTTTAGGTTTTATATAAAAAATCCGCAGGTTTTTCTAGTTTAGTATTTGACTTTTCTTAAAAAAAAAATTTTGTGTTAAATATTTTATTTCAACATAGAAACAGTTATACCTTGTACTGCTGTTCAGCTAAATAAGTTCATTATTAAGGTTGTTTGACTGATCTGTGACTGGTTTTAAGGACTCGTCTACCCCTGCAGCCTGGCCCAAGGTCAGGCTTCCCTGTTGACCATGTGGTCAACCAGGCTGTTTGTGCTAGAGGCCTGCAGGCCCACATAGTCTTCACAGCCTGGTTGACACCTGAAGTAGGAAACTGTTCAGCTTCTTGAAAACTTCTGTGTTCTACCAGTATTTCTCATTTCTGTTGGTAGTATGTTGAAGTGTCTTGGGCCATTGTTGCTGTCATTGTTCTCTTTTTGTACCCATGGCTTTCCTGATCTTCACCGAGTTTATTATGCACTTTCTCTCCTATGTGTCACACCAGAAAGTTGGTATAGCAGTGTGTAGGTAGGGACCAGACCCTCAGATATCTTCCTTGTGTAGTATATTTTATCAGGCATTTCTCCTTCTCCTTCGTTTCAGAGAGAGGAATCCAAGGTTTCTTATGAAACGCATTGACGTGCAAATTTGACACAGTTATCACTGTTGCAGGACAAGTTGTCAGGAAAGAGAGGCAAAGTCGGCATCCTGAAACCACAGGGGTCTTTAGAGCGAGCAAGGGAAACTCGAGAGCAACAAGAACAGCCTGAGCTGTCCGAGAAGTCAATAAGGATCACCGGAGAAAATGAAGATATCAAAGAATCAGGTTTGTTATTTTTTTTTATTCTAATTCTGCGTTTGTTTGTTTGATTGATTCGTCAGGAACTGCATCCTGACATGGGTCTTATTCCTAGGATGAGCCATCTGAGGATCTTGAAGGAGATGTCGAACTAATTCACCTGTTCTGTGGCCATGCTCAGGGTCTTGCTTTAGTCCTCCCTGCCTTCTCATATGCTTAAATTTTTATGTACAGTATTACTGTAATATTAACAGTGATGGTAATTTAATTAATTAGGTTAATTTATACTGTAATGATAAGATTCTAATTATATTTGAATAAATACCATATTTTCTTAGACACTTTGGACAATAATTTTTTTTAAAAATAAACTTTAACAATAAGAGTTATACAAAGTTTTTGAGGTCTGGAGAAATGTACAGTAGGACCCCCACATCCATGGGGGATACGTTCCAAGTATCTCCCGCGGATAGTAGCAGCAAACCCTATATATAAGTCCTATGCAGACCTATTACAAAGTTTAATTGATAAATTATGCACAGTAAGTGGAGAATTATCACTTTTTCACTGATGGGAAGCACTTCACAGCTTCTCTTAGGCTTTAAAGAACTACGTACCAGCTTCTCTACTTTTGCACTTTGGGGCCATTATTGTGCAAAATTAAGAGGTATTTTTGGCCCCAGTAAATCATGGATAACTGAAACCATGGACACTGAATCAGTAGATACGGGGGTTCTACTGTAATTTCTTGAGCCTTTGAAGGTTTACTGTGCATTATTGAAAGCTAGGCAGGTATTGCTTCCCACAACTGATTTACTAAACATTCTAAAATTTTACATTTAAGGGAAGTTTCCAACTTACAAATGAGTAGCTTTCCTGCTGTTTTGGCTAAGAATGTTTGTATAGAAAACAGAAGTACAAAAGATGGTAATATTTTGTTCTTTCATACTGCACATTGGCTTTTGCAAGCATTTAATTGGCTCATATATGCCCCATTCATAAGTGTGATATTTGTAACTTGGGGTGTCTGTAAGTTTGAAGCCTCCTGTGCTGTACACTGTTTTTTTTTTTTTTTTTATTAACACATCGGCCGATTCCCACCAAGGCAGGGTGGCCCGAAAAAGAAAAACTTTCATCATCATTCACTCCATCACTGTCTTGCCAGAAGGGTGCTTTACACTACAGTTATAAAACTGCAACATTAACACCCCTCCTTCAGAGTGCCGGCACTGTACTTCCCATCTCCAGAACTCAAGTCCGGCCTGCCGGTTTCCCTGAATCCCTTCATAAATGTTACTTTGCTCACACTCCAACAGCACGTCAAGTATTAAAAACCATATGCCTCCATTCACTCCTATCAAATACGCTCACACATGCTTGCTGGAAGTCCAAGCCCCTCGCACACAAAACTTCCTTTACCCCCTCCCTCCAACCTTTCCTAGGCCGACCCCTACCCCGCCTTCCCTCCACTAAACTACACTGTTTAGTACAATATATTATTTTTATTTTTTGTTATCTTTTGTATATTGGTGAAAACAATCTTTTGACTATTTGTTTTATACAATAATAAAATTAAAATGCAAGTTAATATAAATTATATACATGTACTGTGCATTAAAATGCTTCTGCTTATAAATGACATGCTGTATGATATTTGTATATGCTGTAATTGCTCATGTGTGTGATTAAGTATAACCACATAGCAACAATTAAATAGGAAATTACTTAATCTATTCTGTGCATATTTAACTTCCCATCTGTGGAACCAGTCAGTTATATACAATAACACTTAATATAATATTGTAGGCAGTAGGCTAGTACACAGCAGTCAACCAAGTAGGTACTACCCTTCTGCTATATTAGTGTGAAATGGAAACCCGTTAAATGTTTTGCTCTCTGGCTGAATTGCTGGCCTTTTCTTTCTGTAACATGGCAGGTGAATTATATTCAGTATATACTTTACTTTCTTGTTTCTAATGGTTCTTATTCCCCTAATGTTTCTTTAATAATTTAAGAGGCCATGTTTGAGACTTGGCCCCTGGATGAATATCTTCAGAACCATTAACAGATGTAATGGATATGGTCCATATGTATTTGTATATGTGCATGCTAACATCGACATACTCTATCTTAAAAATTCCTCATTAAGTATGCCGCTTACCGGGAATACTCAACTGCCAAAGTTTTGTATCAGTCTGCAGTTGTTTCTATGGTTCTGGCACAACAGATCATTAAAATTTACAATTATTCCAGTGTACATTCCCTTTTTGCATGTACTATTGTAAATTAACTGGCAACTGCTGCTTTATGTGTGGATACTAACCAATGCTAATCCTTCTCTCAGGTGTTCTTGTTGGTGTTGGGGGTATGAGCATCAAAGTGGTAACAGGTTCTGCTCAGTTACAAAGTTCACCCTCAGGTCAGCCATCACACCAGCAACAGCAGCAGCAACAACAACAACAGCAACAGCCACAACAACAGCAGCAGCAGGGCCAGGGGCAAGGTCAATCTCGCCCACCACGCTCTCGCACCAATGTGGCTCTTCAAGCAATCATGAAGAGGAACTCGGCCATGCAAGAAGCCAAGCAGGTAGATTCTCCTAACATTTTGAGTGGTTGTATTAACATTAAATGTATTCAGGATTATTGCTGACATGAAAACCATCTAAAACCACTTCCTGAATAGATTGTTTAATTTTTTGAGACATTTGGTGACTTTGGTTTTAACATATTGAATAAATGGTGAATATGTTTCCTTCTTTGGGTCACCATACCTTGGTGGAGAGTGGTCAGTGTGGTATAGAAAAAATCTGACAAATGGCTTCCACTGCCTAATGCACTGTTATTTTTTTCCATGTTTTATTTATATGCATACCACTTCTTGTATACTGTGCTCATTATTTTTGCCCACCTTAGCCTTCTGCCTTTAATCACATGGATACACTACCTACACCACTTTTGTCATTCATCTCCATGACAGTACGTTGTATTTTTTTTTTTAACACACCATCCGTCTCCCACCGAGGTACGGTGACCTGAAAAAGAAAACACCTTCACCATCATTCTCCCAATCATTGTCTTGCCAGAGGCACATTGATACTACAGTTCAGATGCCCCTCCAAACTGCAAATATTGCTACCCCTCCTTCAGAGTGCAGGCACTTTATTTCCCACCTCCAGGGCACAAGTCTGGCTAATCTTCCCTCCACTACAGATTTATACACCCTTCAAGTCATCCTGTTTTGCTCCATTCTCTCTAAATGTCCAAACCACTTTAGCAACCCCTTCTCAGTTTTCTGGATAAAGATTTTAGTAACCCCACACCTCTTCCTAATCTCAAAGCTACAATTTTTCTGCATAATATTTACACTACTTATTGCCTACAGACAGGACATCTCCACTGCCTCCAACCTCCTCCTTGCTGCATTACTCACAGCCCATGCTTCACACCCATTTAAGAGTGTTGGTACCACTGTACTCTCATACATTCCCATTTTTGCCTCCATGGATAACGTTTTGTCTTCACAGATGCCTCATTGCACCACCTGCCTTTTTTTCCCTCATTATTTCTATGGTTCACCTTGTCTTTCAGACACCCATCCACCAACAAGTACTCTCCCAAATATCTGAACTCATTCACTTCCTCCTTACTCCATCCAATCTGAAATCCAATCTTTCATTACCTAAATTGTTTGTTACCCTTATCACCTTGCTCTTTTCTATATTCACTTTTAATTTCCTTTTACATACCCTCCCAAATTCATCCATCAACCTTTGTAACTTCTCTTCAAACTATCCCAAAAGCACAGTGTCATCAGCAAAAAATTAACTGTGACAACCCCTACACCTCTCCCCAGGATCCTAGCAGTCACTTCTTTTACAACCCTATCTATAAATATATTAAACAGCCAAGGTGACATCATACATCCCTATCTAAACTCTACTTTTACTGGAAAATAATCTTCCCCTCTCCTATATGCCCTTACACAAGCCTCGCTATTCATAACTGCTTTCAGTAACCTACCTGCCACATTACTAAAAGCAGTTATTAGGGGAGCAATCTACCTATTTCATACACTTGCAATATCTGCCACATTGATCCCCTATCCACCCTATCATATGCCTTTTCTAAATCCATAAATGCAACATTGTATGTATTATGTATTAGTACTGCTATCATTACTAAACAAGAGAGATTTTAAATTCATTTACCAAGATAAGGTAAGAGTGTGAATCATTTGTATCAGTTTTTTTTATTTATTTTTGTTTTTTGGTTGGCTATGACTAGCATTATTAATATGTTATTTTTGACACAGTAAAGTATTTTTAATTGTTTTTTCAGGTTACTTTTAAGACTCCTTCACCAGCCATATCTCCAAACCCATCTGAAGCTTCCAGCGATAGTCATCGCAGTCAGCTCTCCACACCCCCATTACTTTCTTCCACTTCTCAGCGAGATCCCATGTCCAGTTCTCCCATGCCTCATCATCTTGGGCAAATGTACCAGATAGGTACACCGCCTCAGGGACAGGGAACTTCGTTTGGGCGACAAAATCAAAGCTCAGAAAGTAATTTTCCAAGCCAGCAGCATCAGCAATTTGGAGGACAACCTCCATGGGGTGGAATGAGTGGAAATATCTCTTCTCCACATAACATGAGTCGCTCTCTGCATCAGCAAAACCAGCCTATGAATACTGGGCCAGCCTTTAATATGCAGAGAAATGGTAGTGGGCCATCTCCACAAACTGTTTTACAACAACTGCAATCGACTACACCTAACCAGTCCGACTTACTGACTGCTGGTATATTTAACAGACCACCTCTTGAGGGCTTCCATCAACTTGGTGGAGCAGTTCCACCAAGGCCAGGAGTAGATATACCTAATAGAATGAGGGAGCCAGCTCCCAGAATGCTGGAAATGATGGGAATGACACGTGCACCTCCTTCATTTGGACCAGTGGATGGCCTGGGTAATACATGCAGGATGCATCCTCAAGGTACAGATGGTCAAGGCTTAGATAGTTCTTGCATGACTCAAGCACAGTTCAGGCAACATCAGGGCCAGCAGGAAATGGATACAGTCACTTCTCAGGCCAAAATGAATCCTGTAACCCATCCACTACTCTCACCTGGAGCTATGAATGCCCATCTCTTTGGTATTGATGGTAGGCAGAATGTCAGTGTATCTAGTGGTACTGGAGTGTCGGGAGGTCCCAGAAATGTATTTGGTGATAGTGATGTAGGAGCACCTCGAGGCCCTGGACTATCGCCCCCCATGGGCATGGGCTGGGGTCCAGGTCATAATGAAAGTAAAAGCTACCACATGAGTCACCCCCCTCCTACATTAGCTAGTCTTTTGCAGCAACATGCTGCAGTTGATATGAGGCTCAATCTACAGCTAGATCATGGCTCGGATCAGCTGACCTCTGGGTTAGCCCGACTGCCTGGTGGTCCCTCAGTACATAACCCTGCAATAAACTCTCGCAGCCCTCCTGGTGTTGGCCCACTTGGCACTGTTCCTCTGGGCATGCTCTCCATGCCTTCCACTCAGCCGCCAGGTTCCATACCTCACAGCCAGCCACCCAGAGGACAACCATTCATGCAAGAGGTAATGCTTTGTGGTTTCAATATCTGCATTCATACATTTAATACCCATCTTAAGAGGCACCTTAATGAAGGTGAATGGCTCTTTATCCAAATAATTGAAGCTATCCTTTTCCTTTTTGGATCAAATCTGATTGCCTCCCATTTCCAATTTTGTTCTTTATGGTAGAATGAGATAAAGTTGAGAAGTTTTCTAAGTGAATGATAGGTCTATGATTAAAAGCATGATGCAAATTGGCCCCCCAATTATTTTTTTAACTTTGTCCGAACCCCATAATATTGTTAAAATGTTTATTATAAAAAAAGTATTAACAAAAATTTCCATTAACTTGAAGCAATATTATTGGTGTTACTTGTCCCTCCGATTATTGCCCTAGGTAGGAAGAACTGCAATGAATATTCAGAGTAGACGCGTTAGTATTTATTACAGTTTAATTCCATTGAAACACTGCTCAACAACTGGAATCATATGCAAATTCAGTTAGGTCTAATGCCATTATTTTTTGTGTGTAGTACTAATAATAATAATAATACTATTCTTTGAACAAACTGGCCATATCCTACTCAGACAGGGTGGCCCAAAACTAAAAAAAGAGTTTCTCCTTTTAAAATTAGTAATGTATACAGGAGAAGGGGTTATTAGCCCCTTGCTCCCAGCATTTTAGTCGCCTCTTACAACACGCATGGCTTACGGAGGAAGAATTCTGTTCCACTTCCCCATGGAGATAGGAAATAAACAAGAACTAGCAAGGAAATAGAAGAAAACCAGAGGGGCATGTGTATATATATATGCTCGTCTATGCATGTGCAGTGTGACCTAAGTGTAAGTAGAAGTAGCAAGATATACCTGAAATCTTGCATGTTTACGAGACAGAAAAAAGACACCAGCAATCCTACCATCATGTAAAACAATAATAATAATAATAATAATAATATTATTATTTTGGTTGGGAGGGAGGATAAGGAAGATATGCAAGCTTGTATCCCATCCAGGTTTAGTTTGATTTCAAATGGCAAGCAAGTTAATTGCATGTATTCGCCATTGATTATAGTTGATCATCTCTAAGTGGCAACCTCAGTAATGACAAGGACAAAAACAGAAATATGCCTCATTTGTCAGCCAACTTAATCCAGGTGGCAAAAATACTTCCCAGTAATGGAGATGTGCTATGACATCTTTTTTTTTTTACCAGGTTCTGTATTTTTCATTTGAATGTTGTATTATAATCAAAACTAAGCACTAAACTCATAAGGGACATAACAGCACTGCAGGGTAGGGTGTACTAAAAGGTGTAATGTGCCTGATCCGAGATCAGCAAGGATGAAGAGTTTGAATTTTGCAGGGTGAAGTTGAAGGACCATCAGGCAACACTTACTCCCTCTTCAGTCCCATGAGCGGAGGTGGTATGGGTATGGGTGTTGGTCCCAGTCGCACAGTTCCTCACCCTCTGTACCCAAGCAGTTCACAACCAAGTGGACAACAGGTAAGGACACTGTCATTTCTATACAAAGGTATTTTTTTTTTTTCAATATGAAGAAATTACAAAAGCTTTCATTATTGATGATTTTGGCTCAGAAACTGAATGTAAACTGGACCTCATCCCTCCTGGATAAATATGTCTAGAGGCTTGAGCATTTCTTAACTAATCCACAGTTTGGAAAGAAAGTTTTAGATCCATTCTACAAAATGATAAAATTGTGATATTAAAATGTACCAGTGATTTTGCTAGAATCTGGCAAAAAACTGTCTTGCAGTATAAACTTGTTGCATCTTTAGCTAGTATTCACATAATATCCTTCCATACCCTTGTACTGGGCTTCAAGTTGATATTTTCCAATCCATGGCCAAAATGTTAGTAAAACTTTACATAAGTGTCATACAAGTGAACTAATTGGAGGAAGGGATGCCATCAAACCAGATTATCTATTAAATCTGAATTATGTGTATTTTTCCAGGCTCTTAACAGTTTCAGACAGTTCTGGATTTAAAGGACTTAGTCCATTAAATCCCAAAGTAAATTTACCCATTGGCCTGCAACAATAATGAACGATTCTTGATTTATAAGACTTTGTTGTTTCCAAGTGTTGTCAGGCCACAGATTTGGTCATTTAAATGCAAAATTCATTAAATTGGGGTCCGTTAAAGCGAGGTTTAATTGAACTTTACTGGACAATGAGAGGGTCTCCAAATTTTGTCATATCAGATAAGGAAAGTGGGCATTGCTGTGACTTGTTACAAGGATGCCTTGTTAGCTGCCTCCTTAACTAGGCTGTTCCTATTGCTAGCAGCACCACAAGGCTAATAGTCCAGTTAGGATCCTAATACGTTAATTTTATTAATACAGTAAACACTAAAATACACATAATACTCCTTAAGCATGAAAAAGGAATAAATAATTTCCTGTTTTTCAGTCACTGTGGTCTGGTCCTGGCCCATCTCCACTAGAGCGTCTCCTGGAGCAAAAGAAGTATAGCAATGTTCCGAAGTGAGGCAAAGATGGATAACGAGGCTGGAATTAAGCTTAACAGATAACACTTTGCAACCCAACCATGGGTCCGTGGCAGAGCAGATTCATCACCATTTTTTGGCTGGGGATGAGTGGAGTGGCACAGTTCAGATGAGCTTCCAATATTGCATATAGCATAGCTCACAGTGCCCTCTGTGTTACTCGCTGCTGGACAGGACTGGGGTAAGCAGTTGTAGAGCTATGTCATAGTCGCGGTGACTGGGGCATGTATACGTAGAGCTCTGTATTTATAACTGTGAGGAGATTGGCAAGGAAAATCCCTTGATGGCAGTTTACTGAAGCTCGAATTCTCTGTGCCGAGCAAGAGCATCAATTGTAATTGGTACATGAAGATTGGCTGTGTACACAGCTGATGATTCGGCACATGTCCAGTGCACGAAGAATATTGCCGAGCCGTTTTGCTCGAGATATTTCCCTCCTGAAACTCCTGTGGCTAAGGTCGTCTTTGTTCGGATGTCAAAGTATGTTGTGACTATTTGTAAATTCTGCAAGGAAGTAGGGATATACATTGATATGCCAATCTTTTACATAGAATATGTATCAGACAGTTATTAGCCACAGACTGTAGGTCTCTGTTCATCTTGGCCTTTTGTCATATTATAGTCTCTAATATAATTATGTGATATGTTTCATCTTTAAAGACAGGATTTATTTCATGATGTGATTGGTTTGAGAGCACATAATGCAATTATTACAGCCATGTAATAATAGGACATGAGAGTGCAGCATCAGTACTTAACCATATTATTCATTGGATTCCTTATTCACTAGTTATTCACTATACAGACATAATACTGTATTTTGTTTTGTAATGTACATTCTAACTTGAGTGAAATAAACTTTCCACAAGTAATTCAAAGTTTTATTCAATATATCCCTAAATTCTTTTGAACTTTCAGCCTTTATTCCTCAACTATCCATCCAGAAAATGAGTTTTGTATAATAAGACCAGCAAAATCCTCACATGGGTACTAGAACATTTAATCATCCCTGTGAATAAAATGTATGCAACATAAAACTGTTTTCTTTACCTCATTGGCAGTTTTCCCACCAAGGAACGATGACCAGAAGAAGCACACTCACCATCGTTCATCCGAGAGCTCGTCTTGGCAAAAATAAGGAGTGCAAATAATGCAATTTAGATTATCCTCGGAGCTGCAGCATCACCCATCCTTCTGAGTGCATTCACTGTACTTCCCACCTAAATGAGAATCTAAAATGAGATGAGAGGATCAAATCAAATTATGTATAATAATTAGGGGATGCACTAAGCCTGCAGGGGTCATACAGCACCTGTGGAATGGGAGGCAATCAGGTTTGATTCAAGGAAGAGTAGGACAGGTCCAATTTCTTGGATCAAAGAGTTATATACCCTCCACATGGGTTTTGAACATAACATTACTATGTTAAAGAATAAAAGGCACACTACCATGACTGGAACAATACACAAATAACCCACACATAGGAGGCTGGAACTTATGACTAGTTAAGTTATGGACCCAATTGGAAATAAGTCACTTTGACTGTTTTGGGTTATCCTAGGTTCTCTACACATATGCTGCTATGTATGATAATTTATGTAACTATTTCTATATACCTGAATAAACTTAGTTACTTACAAGTCAGACCGTAACATCATAAGTTTTAGTCTTTATGTGCGGGTTATTTGTGTATCACCCTGTTAATGAATTGACCTCTCGCCAGCATCAAGGAAGGTGTATCTACAGTGAGATAAACTTCAGGAGTTCCTAGGCACTGGTGAAGGGCTTTTGATCTGAAGAATTTGAGCTACCCTTCCTTACCTCACATTAAACCCTATTACCTCCCATTTTCAAAGTGATTATGACTCCCACTGATTTAATATACACAAGAATGTGAAGGTTATGACAGTATATGCTTTGCCTACCAGGGACTATCAGTTCACACAGACAATACTAAGAAGGGACAGACACAATCTAGTATTTAGCTAGTTTCTCAACAGGAGTGAAAAGCTAATTTTAGTCATTATCTACTGACCTTCCAACCTGGATAATGACAGTAGTTCTGTGGGATTAAATTGCAAAGACATCTAGATACAAAAGTTTTTTAATGGGAAATTTCATCTTTTGTCAAACTTATTGGAACAAGCTGGCAGGAAATCTGAGTCAAGCAGCTTTCTAGAAATAGTTCAGAAATGCTATTTAAAGCAGTTTGTAACAGAACCAGCTAAAGGAATTAACCTGTTGGACCTAGTTCTGGGTAACGAGGTCTCTTAATAAATAATTTTTGAGGTTAACGAAGGGCTAGGAGGAAGCCACCACAGGTCCCTTAGTTTCAGTATCTCATGGAATTACCTTCATAACTATAATAAAGATATGGACCTTTATTTCACACTGCAGATTATATAAAGCAATTTGTACTGAGGTAACCTGATTGAAGAAGCTTATGCAGAGAGAGACTAGGTGGATGGTGGTTGCTAGTGTGACATTTTCCAGCGTATGTGCTTGCTTTGACAGTACACCGGAAGGCCCCACTTATACAGTGGGTTAGGTTCCTGGCTACCACTGTAAAGCAGTAGAGATATTCGCACTGTGACCTCACCACAGGCAGGTAACAGCTGCTCCTTATCAAGAAGTCTCCCTTTGATCCCCATTGGGGAGGGGAATCTATATCCTACAAGCGCCACCTCTTCTTTCCCACGATGCTGTCACATCGTGTGAAAATCAAGCCTGCAAAATGAGTAATTAACGACTCCACCATACTAGCTTTAGCTACCACTGTAAGGATCTGATTGCAGGTCAAATTTACGGCAATTGACTCGTTGAAGGACTCCATTATTGTCTGTACTGACGACACTGAAGCATCTAAGGTCATAGACAACTCTGCTATCAAGACCCTACAAGACCAACAATTCACCCAATCTTCATCTCCATTCTTGAAGACGAAACGATCCATCTTTGTGAAATGACTTGATGAGATTATCACGTCCCTTTCAAATGAAGCACTGAAAACATTTATCAAGGAACAGGACACCTAGGCCTCCGTAGACCAAGATTCCTAATGCCTCCTCCATGATTAAGATTACTTTCTCAGACATCTCCATGGCTGCCGAAGCTCTCTGACTGGTCATCTCTTATTACCACATACACCCAAGCCACATTGAGCCAGAATGTTACACACACGTCTCCTGGACTTGCTACGTTTACATCCATACTACAAAGGAGTGCCCCATCAAGGACAGGAAATTCTGTTCAAACTGTGGGAAATAAGGCCACGATTTCAGATCTTGCACTACCACCACTGCTCCAACATGTCTTAACTGCAAGGGTAATAAGTGCCCGCTACGAAAAGAAATCATAACTAAGAATCAATAGACCTTAAAAACAGCTCAAGATCTACAGGACCCCAACGAAAATACGTCACTTTGACTTTTTAGGGTTATCCTGGGTAATCTACACATATGCTGCTATGTATGATAATTTATGTAACTGTATTTATATATACCTGTACCTGAATAAATTTACTTACATATGCCTCCATTACTAAACTTCAATTTGACACTACCAAGCAACACAATACATAGTCTCCTTCACCTAGTAACTCTTTCTCTCCACTCCCTGACGGTGCTCCCTCCAAGGAAGGTGTATACACACCTTGCAAATCCTGGTACATTTAACGAACTCTTCCGACTAAATTGAATGCCTCCCGTTCACCAGGCAATATATAACCCCAACAGGTTTAGCTCTTCCCACTGATTAAAATAAATGCCTAAATACCATATATTTCTAGTAGAGAAACAATAAAAAACAGAGGAAGCTAAATGGATAAATAACAGACCAAAACATCTCAGTGTGAAGAGAGAATTTACTAGCAAATCAACCGAGTGACTTATGGACCAATATATTCACTTTAAGAGAAGTCAAACCCTTCAAGGGAGGTTTCTTGATGCTAGTGAGGGGAGCTCTTGATGCTAGTGAGGGGGCTCTGGATCTAGGGCATTGGATCTGTGCTCCAGTTCCCAGAATTAAGCCTGAGTGCCTTCTATCCCCCTGCATGATAGTGGCTTTCTATGTACTTAAATCAAAATTGTAATTACACATTGTAAAGTTTGCAAAGAAATAAAATCTATTCTTTATTCTTTTATCCCCCACACAGGCGTTGTATAATCCCTACGAGTTTAGAGCTCCCCATATTAATAATAATATGAAGAAGTCAAAGAGGAATTAGGAAAGTCAAAAGAGAATATGTTATTACGGTTGCAAGGGCATCAAAGACTAACTCTGAGGGTTTCTATCAGGTACGTGGGAAAGTGGAACAGAATTCTTCCTCCGTAAGCCATGCGTGTCGTAAGAGTCGACTAAAATGCCGGGAGCAAGGGGCTAGTAACCCCTTCTGTATACATTACTAAAGTTAAAAAGAGAAACTTTTGTTTTTCTCTTTGGGCCTTGGTGGGAAATGGCCGATTTATAATAATAATAATAATATCTTTATTTACTACAAGTACATGTACATGGTATACAGTCTTAGCTGACATCAATGACATACTACTATATAGAAAGTCCCTTGTTATGCTGAGCATTTCGGGCAGATTAGGTCAGTGTCCTAGGATGCGACTCACACCAGTCGACTAACACCCAGGTACCCATTTTACTGATGGGGAACATAGACAACAGGTGTAAAGAAACACGCCCAATGTTTTTGCCCTGGTTGGGAATCGAACCCAGGCCCTCGCCGTGTGAAGCGAGAGCTTTAGCCACCAGACCACCAGAGCACCAATTTGTTGAAAGAAGACGTGGGAATAAAATAAGGGAATAATAGGTCCACTTTAATGGAACTCAGGTTAGCCTCCTGTTTGTGATAAAGAAATGTGTACAATGTTTTTAACAACTGCTTTTGCATAAAAGAATGCAATTAAAATTCCTGAAATTAATGATACAGGTCAGGATGAAAATAAACACTGTAAGAGCAGTTACTAATGGCACAGTCCTCGGAGAGCCAACGGCCATGGAAGTCATCGCCATGGCGATGACTTCCATGGTCGTTCCATGGCCCATGGTATTTTCAATAAATCATAAATGGGTACCATACTGGGTATGTGGACAATGCCATATGTGATACCTATTTGTTAAGCATAGTTTCAATTATAGGCCAATATGCCTTACTTCAGTTGTAGGAAAGAATGGAATCATTTCTAGATGCAATTTGAAGCTACGTTTGAAAGATATAATTTGATCAATGAAGCTTGTCACTGTTTTCCTAAGGGATGTTTTTTCCTTAGTTCTTCAGAAGGAAAGGGGGAGTAACCTTCATTTTGTCGAACTTCAAAACGCTATACAAAGGTTAAATTTCATTATTTTTCAATTTTGTTTTCACAGTTATATTCTACTTAAATTCTTCTAAAAATTTGTAAGAACAATTTTTCTTAATGAAATTGGCTGTAGACGGCATGGGAAAGTTACGAATGCATTTACAAGTGAGGCGATAAAATAATATTGACAACTTAGCACCTACACAGTCCAATAACAATATCCCAGTTTTCACAATTTATTCAATAAAATTGGCGAATCAGTGACAACACAGCCCAAAATCACTCCGAACCTTTTCATAATAAAATGCACGACAGTCGAAAGTTTGTAGCCGACAAGAAGTACCTCAAGGAGACCCTGAACTGCAAGGAAGATTCCTTGAAGAAGGCTGACTTGAAAACCACGTCGCTTGGCTTTCTTGGGTTGTCCTGAGTTATGAGGAATTGACGGAGGTGCAAAGCAATCTTTCATTTTAACGTTGTTTTGCTGTGGGTTCCATTTATCAAATCTTGGGTCCTTGATTAAGGACCCAAGACCTGATAAAGGATTGTTAACCCTCCAGGATATGTGCAGTTTACTTAGAGCTTTCTTCTCCCGTTGACTATACGAACTGTGAAAATCAATGTTCTAGTGTTCCTCTTGCCTCTTCCCCGTGGAAATACTGTGTAATTGATGGTGTTTACATATCGCCCAATTTGTTGGTTGTTCGCTGGAACTGGATTAAAGTTATAGGTATATTGTGCTTTGCATATAATGGAAAGATCCCATTTCCCATTTTTTTTCACTGGTAAAGGGAATTTTCATGGTGGTAACGTCATGTTTGAAGATGGGTCTTGCACCATGGTGATGAAAGCGGTAAGAGAGAAAATGCTGTATTGTTTTTGGAACGCTGCAATAAGTGCATTTTTCATATAAGGCGCACTTGCCCCCCTTCCCCCACAAAACTTGGAAAATCAGCCCGCGCCTTATATGCTCAAGGTCAGAGTCAAGGGTAGGCTTTGTGTTACGCTTTAGCAGTTGTTTACTAACGTTACGTCACAACTGCTTGCAAACATCGTCTTATATGTCTCATATGATCGTGCGCCTTAAATGCCAGAAAATACGGAATATCAGTTTTGTAACTGTAGCCTTAGTCTCGCTATTACTGTGAATTACTCTAGTTTTATGCCTTGTATATTATCTCCAGTTATTAACACCTCCAGGGTTTATATTCCAAAGAAAGTTTTCAGCTGTTACTGCATTCCCTGCACCTCCATCACGGACTGGCTTGTTTCCTCAATTTCCTAGAACTGAAAGTGAATACCGAGGGCGGAATCATTCACAATTAACACAATTTGGAGATGAAGCTTTGGAAGACATTTAGGCCCGTCCTTAACCATTATCAAGTGACAACATAACTAGTGAACTCATAATGGTGCAAGAGTCAGGACGGGCTAGAAAGCCTCACCAAATTGTGAATTCATTTCCCTAGCCTGGCAGAGGCTGCAGCTCTTTCAGCAGCGTGTATTATGAGTGAATACGTTGTCATATAGCTTGGGCACCCAGGGAGCATGATTATGCACCTCGTGTGTTGATTAAATTACTATCCGGTACAGTTGCGAGGCGGAGGTGCGGGAAGGACTCATTATAAAGTCGGACATATGTTAAAAACTTTTCTGTGCCTCACGGATATATAACTGCACACAGTGCACAGTTATACATCTGTATCTGTCTAACGATAGCAACAGCTGCTTTACCAGAGATGGGCATCAGTGATTAAATTAAGCCACCATTGGCTTGTCGACGATGAATGTTTAGTTATCGGGGTACCGCTGGCTTACCAGTGCTTGGTATAGGTGATAAAACAACTGTTTAGAAAAGAATAAAATGACGCAATACCGTGACTGGAACTATACATAAATATAGCAAGTGCTTGCTTTTAAGTGCTAAAGGTCAGTGATAAAAGCATTCACTGACTTACCTGTAAGACTCGGTCGGCTTTCTGAGTCAACTTACATTTTCACAGGAAACGTGATAGTTCCAGCATGTTAGGGTGTCAAAGAGCGCGAGTTTATCCATTAAACGTATAAAAATGTCTCGTGTATTAATGAGATATTTGAGAGGCACACAACAGCACGTGAGGCGTTTCAGGAAAAGTCGAGTTTGACTGTGATAACAAAAAAGGCACAATACCGTGACTGGAACAATACCCACACAACCCGCACATATAAAAGGAGAAGAGCTTACGACGACGTTTCGGTCCGACTTGGACCATTTACAAAGTCACACTAACACCTGTCCTTCGTGTTAGTGTGACTTTGTAAATGGTCCAAGTCGGACCGAAACGTCGTCGTAAACTCCTCTCGTTTTATATGTGCGGGTTGTGTGGGTATTGACTGTGATCCTCGTCTCGTCACCTCGAAGTCAATGGTGGAAGAAACCAAGAAGATGGAAACGACAAATGTAGGTAAATAAAACCTTCATTGACGGTGTTTCGCCCATGTACTAAGTTTGTGACTTGATAAAGGCCACCGAGTTAAATGTCTTCAATAAAGAGGGTCCATTTAACATCTGTGTCTTTCAGGTAGTAACCTGTCCTGACCTATGTTACTAAATATGAGATACTTTTCAATAATTTCCCCTCTGGTTGTGAATAATTTAAACCCATTCAAAGTGCTCTGATGCTGGTGAAGGGCTCTCGATTCAAGGAATTGGAGCTCTCATCGTCCTCAAATCAAACCTGATTACCTGCTATCCCCGAAATGCTATGTAATGTCAACATGTGAATATTTCCCTTGAGTATGATTGTCGAATATTTTATATAAAACAGGTAAGAGAAACTGACCACTGTCAGAGGTACTTCAAACGTCTCTTGTGTATTACTCAAATGAAGAAGGCTCTTATATAGGCGAAACGTTTCGGTAATAAAGACACCCAAGAGTTGCACACGTGTCTTGTTCATCAATTTGTCGTTAAGTACCATTAATATAAAAAAAAAACCCAATAAAGTTTCCGTTCTTTATTTGTCGTTTACACATGTAATAAAAAAAGGGAACAATCTTTATTGCGTAAAACCACGAGTGACAGAGGCATCAAATACACACACACAGTAAGACAAATAGGAAGCATTAATATTGGTAACGTTATAGCGACAACGAAAAAGTACCAGCCTTTTTTTTTTTTTTTGCCGGTGTGTGAATTGATTAACTTCTTGTTTACGGGACATTGGCCACAATACAATTACACAGCAACAGCAATTACTGTGTCAGGTGTAATTAATGGACAAAAACGGAGCAAAGGGAAATTAATTACAATGTTATTGTTATGTCTGATGCCCTGTGTAATATAATATATATATATATATATATATATATATATATATATATATATATATATATATATATGAAATATAATCGCAGACAGATGCTCTTAACAATGTAAGACAAGCCACGGCAGAAATGGAAATCTTCAGCTTTCATACGTTTCCGTACGTCATCAGGAGCTATGCAATGTTGCAACAGAAGTTTAATTGAGGGGAAGTTTTCTCAGAGGAAAGTTAGTGTGTTGATGCCGGCCTATTCCGCCATTTATATATTTAATTCATTCTTTTAGATTTGCTTGCTGGAAGTCTATTCTCTACTCCTTGCCCCGTTTAATACAGTCAGTGGTGGTACTGGTTACTCTGGCTACTTGGGTCCAATGAAACCTGATACTGTCTGTGGGTTTGCTTCCACTACTTCAACCAACTCTTTCAAAATTTTAATCACCTTGGCAATTTGGGAACCCTTGATCTAAAGTATCAGGGGTTCCCAACTTAAAAAGTAACCTAGGTTATTTTTTGAGTTAATTTGTTTAACCGCAGTACTGTATTTGGTTTAATTTGAGATTCAAAAATTAGAAATTTGACTTCACCTTCAAATGTGATATTACTTTTGTAGGGGGCGCAATATTAATCAAACATTTCATAGGAGTGCGGGACATAGAAAAGGTTGGGAACCCCTGTTTTATAGTACCCAAGATGCTGATTATGATCAAATTATTTAACCAAAGATGGCTAATCATCCATGGCACTTCACTGGAGAGTGTCTTGTGCCTGTGCCTGACTGTATTCACTCTATCCTGTATATATGTGTACGTGAATTAATAATATCTTTATTTACTACAAGTACAAGATATACAGGTCTAGCTGACATCAATGATATACTACTATATAGAAAGCCCCTTGTTATGCAGAACATTTCGGGCAAATTAGGTCAGTTTTGTCCCAGGATGCGACCCACACCAGTCGACTAACACCCATGGGTGAACATGGACAACCGGTGTAAGGAAACACGTCCGATGTTTCCACCCCTTCGCCGGGAATCGAACCCGGACCCTTACCGTGTGAAGCGAGAGCTTTTGCCACCAGGCCACGGAGCACCGTGGTGAATGCATGCATACACTCCTTCCTGTATACATGTGCACGTGAGCCAGGCCGTGCAGTATGCAGCCTTTATACCTGTCATGTTAACGCAAAATGTAGACCACCAAAATTCATTATCATGCAAAACCCAAGAGTTGATGGTCCACTTATCCTTTCATCCTCATTTTCCTCCTGTCCCCACACCTACTCAACCCGTTTCCATCCTTCCTTCCTTCCTTCCTTCCTTGCCCCTAGTTAGCAGAGCTCAGCGATTTCTATTTCGTACCGGTGAAGATCTGCTCATTGAAGGAGTTGCAGATACCCTACCAAATCCTCGGATCAAACCTGATAACCCCACCCAAATCTTCCCACTCCCCCAAGCGCTGTAAAAACCCTTACGGCTATAGCGCTTCCCCACGAAATAAGAATACAGTATAGCTATTCTACATAGTACGATCATTTTTGCAAATGAAATTGAAAAGTTCCATCCACAAATTTAATATCAAATGCTATGAACACCCTTTCACTTTTTTTTATTTTTAAATATACTATCTGCAAATTTGTAAATACACTATCTGTACTCAAACCAACGTAACGTTGGTTTGAGTACAGATTGGTTAATGTTTTTACACTGACAGAAATCTAGTTTACGATTGCTATATTTCTCTCTATTGACTTCAGTGTTTTTTTGGACTTCGGAAGGGGAGAGGGTGCCCTTATTCTAGCTAAGGGTTCCTGATTCAAGGGATTGAAGTTTACGACCTCAACGGGTTTAGCGCGGCTCCATGATTATAATAATTAGAGTTATCAGTCTGTGACTTTTACCCTACGTAAAACAAGGCTTATATATATATATATATATATATATATATATATATATATATATATATATATATATATATATATATATATATATATATATATATAGAAGATTTTATGAGGATAGTGAGGCTCAGGTTAGAGTGTGTAGGAGGGAAGGGGACTATTTCCCAGTAAAAGTGGGCCTTAGACAAGGATGTGTGATGTCACCGTGGTTGTTCAATATATTTATAGATGGGGTTGTAAGAGAAGTGAATGCGAGGGTCTTGGCAAGAGGTGTTGGGCTAAAAGATAAAGAAGCAAATACAAAGTGGGAGTTGTCACAGTTGCTTTTTGCTGATGACACTGTGCTTTTGGGAGATTCTGAAGAGAAGCTGCAGAGGTTGGTGGATGAATTTGGTAGGGTGTGTAAAAGAAGAAAATTGAAAGTGAATATAGGAAAGAGTAAGGTGATGAGGATAACAAAAGAATAGGTGACGAAAGATTGGATATCAGATTGGAGGGAGAGAGTATGGAGGAGGTGAATGTATTCAGATATTTGGGAGTGGACATGTCGGCGGATGGGTCTATGAAGGATGAGGTGAATCATAGAATTGATGAGGGGAAAAGGGTGAGTGGAGCACTTCGGAGTCTGTGGAGACAAAGAACCTTGTCCATGGAAGTAAAGAGGGAATGTATGAGAGTATAGTTATACCAACGCTCTTATATGGGTGTGAAGCATTGGTGATGAATGTTGCAACGAGGAGAAGGCTGGAGGCAGTGGAGATGTCATGTCTGAGGTCAATGTGTGGTGTGAATATAATGCAGAGAATTCGGAGTTTGGAAATTAGGAGGAGGTGCGGATCACCAAAACGATTGTCCAGAGAGCTGAGGAGGGGTTGTTGAGGTGGTTTGGACATGTAGAGAGAATGGAACGAGACAGAGTGACTTCGAGTGTATAAATCTGTAGTGGAGGGAAGGCGGGGTAGGGGTCGGCCTAGGAAAGGTTGGAGGAGGGGTAAAGGAAGTTTTGTGTGCGAGGGCTTGGACTTCCAGCAAGCATGTGTGAGCGTATTTGATAGGAGTGAATGGAGGCATATGGTTTTAATACTTGACGTGCTGTTGGAGTGTGAGCAAAGTAACATTTATGAAGGGATTCAGGAAACCGGCAGGCCGGACTTGAGTTCTGAGATGGGAAGTACAGTGCCGGCACTCTGAAGGAGGAGGTGTTAATGTTGCAGTTTTATAACTGTAGTGTAAAGCACCCTTCTGGCAAGACAGTGATGGAGTGAATGATGATGAAAGTTTTTCTTTTTCGGGCCACCCTGCCTTGGTGGGAATCGGCCGATGTGTTAAAAAAAAAAAAAAAAATATATATATATATATAGTATATGCAAAAAGATCACAGTAAACAGGTGATATCAATATATGCAAGACAACCACTATGAAAAAATAGAAGAATTCCAAGCGCTTTCGTGACTACTCACATTATCAAGGAACTATAAAAGGAAACGTGAGAAGAGGCTTATAAAGAGGTGTATATATATATATATATATATAATATATATATATATATATATATATATATATATATATATATATATATATATATATATATATATATAAAGGATTGTACCTATTTTGGATACTACAGTTTTCTTGATGTCAGTGGTCAGGTGAACTGCATTAATAACGACCCTCTTGTAGTCTATAGACTTTAAACCCAACAGGTTAAATATATACGAGGATTATCTGTGTGTTAGACTGAGTATGGTCATTCCAGTGCTCGTTTTTCAAGGAAGTTTTGAAAACAACAATATTGCCAGGTTTAATTGCTCTCATCTCGTAAACAGCAGCAATTAGTAAGCACTGCTGGCTCGCTCATGGCTAGCTCTCCCTTGATCAAGAGCTGTGATTAACTAACGGTAAATGGCAAAGCAAATAGAGCTCTGTAATTGCGTAAGAGAAGTATTTTTTCCAAGCTAACCCACAATTTGGAGAGGAAATTTTAGTCGCCGTTTTGATCTGTTGTGGGACATTAATGGATATTATATATTACCAACAAGTTGATGAGTAAGACATGCGCAACACCTAGGTATCTAAGACGTTTCGCCAACCAGTGGTTTTCTCGATACAATACAGAGTACGCACTGGAGTGTGCAAGACATGGAGAGGTAATTTTGAGATTTTCCGTCCCTCATCCTTTATAAAAAAGGATTTAATCCATTTGCCTCGAGGTGTAGCAATTGCTAACCTCTACTAGTGGTCCCGCCCACCAGTGACGATGCCTTCAACTGCTGCAACTCTCCTCTGGCTCCAGAATAACAGCATTCGTTCTCATGTATCTGATTTAGTTTTATTAATACAAAGGGACTGAACACCTTAAAATTACCTCTCCACTTCATCAAAATTCTCCAGTATTTAACCTCTATATTGGACCGAAAAGTCACTGGTTGGCGATTTTTTTTAAATAAATATATCTAGGAGTGGCACGTGTTTTATTCTCTCTTGAAATATTATTAAAGTTTAATCACAGTCCAAGACTGATCGAAACCTCGTTTAACGTTTCCAATCCCCATGGCCTAGTGGCAAAAGCTCTTGCTTCAATCCTTCGCCGGGTTCGATTCCCGGCGAAGGGGTGGAAACATTGGACGTGTTTCCTTACACCGGTTTTCTATGTTCACCCATCAGTAAAATGGGTACCTGGGTGTTAGTCGACTGGTGTGGGTCGCATCCTGGGACAAAACTGAACTAATTTGCCCGAAATTCTTTTGACTGACGTCTCTCGCCTCAGTCAAGATAGTTTGATAATCTGACCTGTCCATCCCTTCCTTGGATCAAACCTAATTACCTCACATTCCCTTTCCCCAGGCGCTGTATGACTCCTACGGGTATAATACTTTACCTTAGAAAACAATAACATTAATAATAATAATAATAATAATAATAATAATAATAATAATAATAATAATAATGCAAATGACTATACAAACCATGCACAAGCAATGCCTCTGTAGACGATAATTTGTTGTTGCATGAATTACGGTCATTAAATATTCATAATTGAGCACCTTAGTATTGGTTGAACGAATCAGCTACGGTAATTAGCTGAATTATTCACTGATTAGTTACATTAATAAATCACGGGCTGAATTATTCGGTATGACAATTATTAATCACTGTTTGGCTGGATTAATCAATAACTGATTGAATGAATAAATCCCTGATTGGCGGAATTACTGATTGGCCAAATTACTGAACTGCTGAACCAATTAGTTTGATAGGTAAAATGTTTGTCAGGAAATAAGTCAAGTGTTTCCTGACGTGGGTCATAGTCATATGATGAGTTACAGCTGGAGCTTTTAATCATCTGATCGAGGCCTTCCGCTGGCTTACCGGTCCACCCCCTTTAAAAATTATGGTTAATATTATAACCATTTTCATGATAGTATGACTGATGGACGTTTTGCATACTTAAGTTTAAAGTAATACTCAATAATTCAGTCTTCGGTAGTGTAAGCCCAGAAGATTAATTTACTATAAGCAAGGTGATGAACTCGTGTGGGTCGTTCAGCGTACCGAGTGATGAAGGCTCGATACCCTGTCCAGTAATCGCTCTCTGGTCTCTGATCAATCAGGCTGTCGTAAGCAACCAACTGGTCATCCAGAAAAACTTAACGCAGGGGAAGATTTTTTTTTTTTACGTCAATGCAAAATATTTTTGTGTAACAATGATATTTTTGATGTAAGGTGATTAATAATCCATTATATTAATTACTTTTAAGATTTTCAATGTGGAACGAGGTTGTTGTGGTCATTAAAAGGATTATTTTGTGTGTAAGTTGCTACCTGAATAATTTAATACATGTGCAACATCTGGGCATCTACATTTGAAGACGTTTCCCCATCCAGTGGCTTTATCAATACAAATTCAAGGACATAATGGGAAGACTGTAGACCTACATACAAAAGACAGGGTAACCAGTCCCTCAGCCTTGGAGCTGACGAAAAAAATACTGTAGTCTTCAAGGTGTTTATACATAACAACCTAACCATTCGAATAGTGAGAGGGTCGATCAGCAAGTCACAGGCAGAGACGAACAGACGAAGACAAGACCCAGGAGCAGTCAAGTTGACTGTCACGGTCGTAAATAAAATATGTGGACAATTCCTACATTAGCATTATTATACAATAAATTACGATACTGCTCCAGGATACTTAACAAGCAGCTGAAGCAACAGACGTGTCGAGCACTCAGGCAGTAACTTCAAATCACAGATGGATATATGTCTTGTTTACAGCTCCCTTACACACTGCAGGTCAAACCTCTCTGTTAAGGGAGGAATGGGGTCGCGAGCACTGCCCTCCCCTCCACAGCTCAGAGGAATGTAAATTCAGCACGACATTCAATCAGAAACCGTCATGTGTAGACTTACTCTACAATTTGTATAATACAATCATGTAGAGGTTATACAAGTTCATTGTGTTAAAGATACTGTGAAGAAACAATGAATATAGTTATACAAGTTCGTTTTATTAAAGGTACTATGAAGAAACAATGAACATAACATAGATGATAGCAACCATTCACCAGTAATTCACGACCATTTGTTAGCAAATACTTAACACCAGGTCAACCAAGCTGTTGCTGCTAGCGGCACATGGTCTTATATAGCCATTCCTGCTACCATAACACTGCTACTAATATCAATGACAAAAATATCATTAAAAAAGTAATACATTTTACTTCAAAATTCACGCGATTTTACAAAGTTTTACAAGCAATAAAAACATTGGGAGTTGAAACAATTTACAAAAGTGTTTTTTTCATAAATCTATCGAGGAAAAAATGTGGCAAGGGTTCCATATATCCGTACTAAAATATAGCCCTGTAAAATATGTAGATTTATGCATGGAGGCTGTGATGGGGAGCCTGTCACCAGAGCAGACAGGAGTATTCCATCACTGTCCATTTCACAACTGAAGACTTGATTGTCAATCTTCCAACTGCGCGAGCCCATGGAAGGTGAAATTGTGTTATGCCCTCGTCAGCAGCAGGTCTTTTATGACTTTTTTTTGAAGGAGAATGAAAGCCACAATACCCTGGCTGGAACAGTTCACAACAAAACTACTCTTTGTAGAGGAAATTTTGAATGTTTCGGTTCATTCTGGACCATTATAATGGTTCAGGACGGACCGATATATCAGAAGTTTATTTTACAAAAAGTTTTTTTTTTTTTTTTTTTTTCATCAGAGGTACGAAAGCATATTCGAAACATCAACTCTGTTCATCCTCTCGCTCTCCTCAGTCTCATTTATCACATTGAAGTTTCCCATTTCCATTATAATTCCTTTTCATTTAGTAGGAGACAGTCGAATCAGATACTGGTACAAAAAGTAGATATAACTATAGAAAACGTAAGCCGGTACAGTTTTATTATGAAGTTGAACTTAAGTCTGAAGTTTTAAACCATCCAGTCTAAGCATTACGCTTTGTTGTTGTTTTGGTTGTACTATTGTAGTTGTTATTGATGGAAAAGCGCTAAAACCCATGATTATTATTATTTATTCGCGTGGAAGGGCTAAACTCATAGGGGTCATACAACGCCTTGGGAATGGGAAGCAACCAGGTTTGATCTGAAGAGACCTTCACCCCAGCACCCCTTCCTTGAAGGTAGCCTCTGAAGCTGTCGTAGCTGTAATATTTGACGATATCCTCATTGCAAGGAAACTTAGCTAACTTACCACCACCAATGTATAAAAAAACAGCTTATTAATATCACCCACCATTACAGCATTGCTCAACAAATCATTAGAATCCAAAACTTTCCCAACAGTGCTACACATAGGAAAGTGTGACCTTAATACATATAGCAGGAGACCCAACCTATGTAAATAACTATCGGCCAAAAACTAACTTGCTATTGTTATAAAAATCTTCGAAAAACAAATTCATAGGCTAATTTACTCTTTCCTAGTGTCCCATAATATTCTTAACTCCTGCCCCTTTTGGTTTCAGGCCAAGGAAAAAAAAGTACAAATGAAACAGTTATAAGAATGGTGGACTTTATTGATGCAAATCTCGAAAATAATGGATATCCAGAGGACCTCTTCATAAACTTCAGGAAAGTTTTTGATACAGAAGACTACAACATTCTGCTTCTTAAAATGTATATAAATCCAAAAATATAGTTTATATGTTAATTTTAAGGCTTCCGGAAATGCTGTGTATAACCAAGAACTTTCTGTAAAGTATGTCAATAATGTCAACTATTCCTACATCAATTATATATTGTATTTTATAGAAATAATGATTATTATTATTATTATTATAATTATTATTATTATTATTTCCTTACTAAAGTCTCCCAAGTTCAGGCTGCAGATTTTATCACTGCATTATTTAACCCGTCCTGTGTAATGAAATATGAGAGGGGAAACATAACTAGCTTTTGTTCTCACTACGTAACTATCATGTAGAATAGGGTAGCAGCACACTATTGTCGTATCCAATTTATATAATAAAAAAATCACAACTAAATCGATAATGATAAAGTTGAGAGGCTCTACACACTCGCTAAACTTAACCATGTTCCAGCGATACCATCATCAGAGGGAGAAAACTTTAACCTACGGTGCTGAGGTAAGGGCCACAAAACACGGGACAAACACGAGGTACCGCTAATAGGAAGGGAATAGTTATCCCAGGCTCAGAGGCGCTAGATGAAAGCATTACTCCAGCCGGCCCCATTAAGCCTATTGGCCGCAGTGCCCAGATGCTGGTCCTGTTGTAATCAAGCGGAGTGCTTCACGTGGGGGAAAAATATCGACACGAGCAAGTGAGTGATGTGGATATATTGCCTGGAATATAAGCCGGGAAGTTTGGCTGATGCCCTGCTGATGATAGCAAGTAAGCTGATGTTGGTATGAAAGAGAGAGAGAGAGAGAGAGAGGAGAGAGAGAGAGAGAGAGAGAGAGAGAGAGAGAGAGAGAGAGAGAGAGAGAGAGAGAGAGAGAGAGCTGTCATTTCAGCAGAGCCTTCAACAAAGGAGGGATGTGGGTGGCCTTACTGTTATGTACAAGACCAACATTGTCAACGTACCACACTTGGCTCCACTTCGAGGACAGCGAGAAGCAAGCTTCTATACCACAAGACGGGCAGCCAGCAGCAGCTTCACTTTGGCTGTAACCTTCTCCAGAACATCACTTCATCTGAGATCATTTATCCCCAGGATGACTCGAGTCTGGAAAGCGTTCGTACAGCATAATGATATCAACGAGATAAAGTCAGTTGATCAAATGAAAATGCTGACCCACATATGGCTCCAACTTCATGCTGTTCCTTACTTGTATGTTTCATAGCAATAAAAATGCCTTCAAATGAGCTGATGTAGGTAACAGCTCTTAGATTGTCAATAAAGTTAGGAATCCTTAAATTGTCAATAGTTTGTCAATAAAGTTAGGGATCCTTATCCTAACCTTGTTAAACCCTGTGTAAAAAAAGAAAAGAGAGAGAGAGAGAGAGAGAGAGAGAGAGAGAGAGAGAGAGAGAGAGAGAGAGAGAGAGAGAGAGAGAGAGAGAGAGAGAAAGAGACATACCAGACTTACTGACTTACGCTAGGCCTGCTACACTGATCCTCAATTCTTATGCTCTACTGTTAGTGAACCTCGCCTCTTACGACGCCATTTTCAAATCCTTCACCTCAATTTTGTCCCTACCATAAAAGGCCCCATTCTCATGCTTCAGCTTCACTTTGCTGAAGACTGGAGCTGAACACTTTTCAAGGCTGAGGAACTGACCATCTCAAAAGAACTTCAAGGCTGACGGACTGAACACGGTATCTTTACCTCTCCATCCCTTCTGCTATCTACAATATTTGTCAAATCTGTATTAGACTGAAGAAGCCTGCAATCGTTTCGACAATAAGGATTCCCAGCTGCTGTGCATCTGTTTTACTTATCCACTTGTCAATATCGTATACAATTATCAGTTTGATCCGTCTTAGATGTCTTCTACAATCGCCCATGTGTTCCTGATAGGTAATAGATACCTAGACATTGATCGACTGTTGTGGATCTCATCCTGAGAGAAGACCTAATTATCCTAATGAAAATTAGGGTTAGTATGCCGAAGAAAGTGTTCATCAACTCTCACTTCATCATTCTTTTCCAGTGCCCTCCTACTCCTCCCATCATCAGCTCCCACTTCCCTGTTTGCCGTTGTTTCCCAATCTCGCTTCCTCTCCCCCTAACTCTCACTTCGCTCCCTCTGCTACGTCCTCCATCTCACTAAGCGTCAGCTTTCTTATGCTTTCATTCGAAATACGTCGAGTCTCACATGTCCCACTCCATTTATGTGCAGACCGTCTGCAGCGAATGGACTTTCATCTCTATTAAAGATGTCCCAAAGATCTTTCTGACGTGTTTTCAGTTAACCATTATTTTATCTTAGAATTTTGTAGAGGGTGTAGATAGAGAGTCAAAAAATGAGTGCAAGTCAGTGAAAATAGATTTGAATGAATGAATGTGTGAACGTATTAAAATTAGTGAAGAATTTCGTACGTGTGTTTGAAGAAGAAACATTGAAACATTTTCTGTCATGTGTCGTTCCCATGTACATTGAATTACGAGATAACAGAAAATCGTATGATGTGAATTAAGGTAATCTAGCTGTTTCTTCTAGCTAGACGTGAAATCAGAATAGTAAAGCAGAAGGCTTTCTCCCTACTCTCCACTCCCTCAGGCTACGCCTCCAGCATGAAGTTGTGAGCGAAGAGAATTAACATGTCATACTGGAAAATGTGTACGGAAATTTAACAGAAAATGAGAAAGCAGGTTCCAGTGTCACTGTTAATTGTCTTGAAGGGAATTAAAAGAATCCAGTTTTATCAGCGTGTTTGTTTAACCAAAACTCCAAAGAATTGCATCATTGTATTTGTGCTAACAACATCAGAGGACAACATGTTCCAGTATTCTATGGTAGTTGGGCCCCCCAAAAAAAAATACTCACGTTTGTAACGCATTTCCTACTGATTGGTTGGTTAATGGGGCTTAAAGTCTATCGACTACACAAGGGTTATTAAGGCTGTATATCACCTGCTCACCACCAGTCAAGAATACTTTAGTTCCTAAATTGGAAATTAAAGGAAACTCTAAATGAGACATACACCTGAGATACATACACCTGAGAGACATACACCTGAGAGACATACACCTGAGAGACATACACCTGAGAGACATACACCTGAGAGACATACACCTGAGACATACACCTGAGAGACATACACCTGAGAGACATACACCTGAGAGACATACACCTGAGAGACATACACCTGAGAGACATACACCTGAGAGACATACACATCTCGCATTTATCGTGAGTGATCTCCCACCGCTGAGTTTCATGTCATTGTTTACACTTGCAATAACAACTCTTGTTGATTATATAAATTTGTGATGTTATTTATGTTTGAAAAAGGATTTAAGCGAAATGTAATCTGGTTTCTTACTTTTAATTATTACTGTGTATCGAATTACTTTTCCACATTTGCTGGAACGTAGGACGAACTTAGCTGCCGCTAATAAATATATTAACGGGATTTTGAAGAAATGACGTGTTGCGGAACAAGCTGTTATTGAGATGACGTTTCACTCTGTGAGGGCTTTATCAAACCGCGTGAATTAATAAAGCTCTACAGATCGTTGTCCCGATAAATCCTTATTTCCACAAATTTCAGTTTAGCATTACAGTATTGTAATTTGAATTATAATAATAATAATACTAAAGAATCATGAAAATAAGAAATACAAATTATATCTTACCTAAATGAATAAAAGTTAGAGAAATCTAAACAATTCATTTTGCAAAAAAAAAAAAAAAAACGTCATCACCATAATAATAATAATAATTAACAACAATAAAAATACAGAATACAAATGATATTTTACCTTGAATAAAAGTCAGAGAAATTTAAACACTACTTTTCGCAAAGAAATAATCACTATAATAATAATAATACGATAATAATGATACGATAATAATAATAATAATAATAATAATGCTGATAATAATAATAATAATAATAATAATAATAATAATAATAAATAATAATAATAATAATAATAATGCTGATAATAATAATAATAATATTAATGCTGATAATAACAATAATAATAATGTTGATAATAATAATAATAATAATGCTGATAATAATAATAATAATAATGTTGATAATAATAATAATAATGCTGATAATAATAATAATAATAATAATAATAATAATAATAATAATAATAATAATAATAATAATAATAATAATAATAATAATAATAATAATAATAATGGCAATTTCGCAAACTATAGCCATGACTTACACTAAGATTCTTCATTACACACTAGTTACCGTCATAATCTCCTCTTCTTAACTCAGTCTCTCAACAAACACACACACTGTCTCTCACATCTGCTGAGACACTCACAGTTTTAATGATTTAACACAAACAAACATTTCTGACTGTGCCTTAACTATTCGTTCTTCGAGACTTCTCCAAACCTCTTTCAGTTATTTTTGTGTCATTTAAAATTACGTAATACCTATTACGTTGTTTAAAATTCTATATTTTATTCTGATGATATTACCCGTTGCTGCATCTACCTCAATAAATGCTGATATTTTTAATGTTATTATTAATATACCCTGGGCGGTTCATGGTCAACCCGTCACCTTGGTAAGTGTATAAATGAACACAAGGGCTCGGGTTATTACAGAAAACACCTGCATTGTATCAAATTTAAACCAACATTTCAAACTTATTGTTCGGGTATTTTCATAGAATTGCATTGGTTTTAGCACTTTGCAGTTTCAGATGCAAGTTTAATTCAGTGTTCTATGGCTGAAAAGAAAATCACGTTTGTGTTGCACCTCGTGCTCCAGAGTCTCGAGCATTTGTGTAGCATCCTTAAAATTTGAATGAGATTTGCTTGTAGATTCCACTCTGCAAAGGAGAACAAACTGAGTGCTTTGAGTCTTTCTTAATACAGTGTATTTCTTATTAAAAAATCGTTCTTGCTCTGTCTGCACTCTCCCTGCTTGATCTTCTTTAATGTTAGTTGTGAACTAAAACTGACTGTATTTTTAAGTGAAATCTGATAACTGTCTTATAGTTTTAGCATTGTTTCTGTTTTTTTAAGAGAGAGGGAGAGAGAGAGAGAGAGAGAGAGAGAGAGAGAGAGAGAGAGAGAGAGAGAGGGAGAGAGAGAGGAGAGGAGAGGAGAGAGAGAGAGAGAGAGAGAGAGAGAGAGAGAGAGAGAGAGAGAGAAATAGAATAGCAAATACATTTAGGATTATCGATGTTTGATTTTAATTCACTTGGTGAATTGATGGACCCGGGAGTCTCAAAGAGCCAGGGCGTCTGAAGCAGGAAAGCGCAAACACAACATGCTGAGGCTCACAGCCTAACTGAGAGCGAATGAAGACTCACTTGTGTAGAACAGAAGGGGGAGGGGGGGAAGAGGAGGAAGGGGGAAAAGGAAGGGAGAGGATGGATTGATGCCCAGGTGAGGTGGGGTACCAAGGGAAGAGGGGCTCTCAAAGGCTCAGGCCGATAATTGAGTCTTTTGATCTGCAGGAGGTTATTGAGAGAGCTGGAGGGGGCACCTGGCAGGTAAAAAAGCAAATTCCACGTGTATGCCAACTCAGCGTATGCCAGCAAAGTGTATGCCAGCTCAGCGAATGCCAACTCATTGTATGCCAGCTCAGCGTATAACACCTCAGTGACAGCTATACAGTGACTGGAACGATACACAAATAACCCGCACATAGAAGACTGAAACTTACGATGACGTTTCGGTCCGACTTGGACCATTAACTGGCCACACGTGTGACTAATTAATGGTGCCCCCCCCCGCAACATACCTTACCAGGTCCCCTCACACGATTCTTCTCTAGAGAGACAACAAGATCAGACGCAGCCCAGCCAGTGAACTCTCTGCCGAGATCCATTAGACCCCATTAGTGTATATAATTTGCAATATTTTCTCACTAACAGTTAAGCGAGGAATTTCTTCTTAGCAATTGATTTCGACGTTTCAGATTGGCTCTTTCAGAAGTATTTGAACTGTTTTTTTTTAGCTGAAGTGATGTGGTGAAGGGCTCTTGATCCAAGGACTCGAATCTGCTATCCTCTTCCTCGAATCAAAATATACTGCCTTTCATTCTCATGATAATGTAATAATAATAATAATAATAATAATAATAATAATAATAATAATAATAATAATAATAATGATAATAATAATCAATACTGAGTAATTTTATTTTTATTATGAAACAGCAAAGTTTTAATAATATAGAAAAATAAACAGGCAACACAGATTAGAAAGAAATGCGCAAATAAAAAGTTAGTGTAGAAAAAAAAAATCAGAAAACATTAAATGTGTTGCAGTTTCAAATCTTAGTACGGATGTTTATTCCACACTCTTGTGCGGTGCATGTCTCTCAGTGTATATAAACTGAGAGTTTATTTTAATGAGCTTCATGTAGTCGATAGCCTTTCAACCCCAATAACCATCCAGCTGGCCAAAATTCACGGAAGAATGACCACATGACGAAGCAGAATCTACCGCAATTCACAGAAACCTACAAGACACAGCCAGCCCAGCGTTTATCAGACTCTTCAGACCACATAATAACACAGACAAACCACAAGACCAGTAAAGTTCAGTCCTTCGTTCATCATGGTCTTCAGTAAGACCCTCACTTGAGCACACCGAAGGTGTAATGGTAACAAACGGTGATTAAGACGCTAACTGCAGTTTGAAGCCCTTTATTGGCATGACGTTTCACGCACGGGTGGGCTTTACCAAGTACTTGTAAAGCTTACCCGTGGGTAAAACGTTTCACCAGTGAAAGACTTCACTACTATTATGTCCATATCACCAGTCTCATTTGTCTTCAAACTACAGACCACAAAAGTCCTAAAACTATAACTATGAGCACGATTAACCGGAAGCTGCAGGCTGAGTGTAGCAAATTTCCAAGTAGCATCATTAAAATGAATTCCCTGGGTAGCGTAGGACACTGCTAAGTAGTAAACTGTCTCAAACGTGGTGTAAACTACCTGGCGTATGACAACGGATGCTTAATCTGTTACGGGATATATGTGGAGGATGTTCCGGGGGTTAACGTCCCCAAGGCCCGAGCTATGACCAGGCCTTGCGGTGGAACAGTTCCTGATCAACCAGGCTGTTACTGTTGGCCACACGTAAACCGACGAACAAACCGGTTGGTCAGAAACTAACTTTAGGTGCTTGTCCTGCTCCCTCTTAAAGACAGCCAGAAGTCTATTGGTAATTCCCCCTATGTATACTAGGAGGCAGTTAAACAGTCTTGGCCCCTGACACTTATCATGTTGTCTTTTAGCGTACTCATGGCGCCCCTGCTTTTCACTGGGGATGTTGCACCGCTCACCGAGTCTTTTGCTTTCGTAAGGAGGGATTTCCGTGTGCAGGTCTGGGACTCGTCCCTCTAAGATTTTTCAAGTATCATGTATCTTTCTCGCCTGCGTTCCAAGGATTACAGGTCAACGGACTTCAACTGTTCCCAGTAATTTAGGTGCTTTATTGTACTTATACGTGCAGTGAAAGTTCTATGTATATTCTCCAAGTCTGTAATTTCGCCTGCCTTGAAAGGGCCGTTATTGCTCAGCAATATTCCATCCTTGAGAGAACTAGCTATTTAAAAAGAATCATCACTGGCTTGGCAGCCTTAGTTTTGAAGGTTCTCATTATCCATCCCATTTAGCATCGGACAGTAGGCGAACAAGACACTTGTCTTTGAAAAAGAGATACCCTGGTGGTACACATGTGCTTTATTAATTTGCTTATCGGTATTATATACCATTACCATAACACTGACTAGTAGGTTCCATGGCAGTGCTCTTTTTTTCTTATGTTATGGTCTTATGACTATACAGAGAAGACCACTATCACGGAACTACAGTCCTTCTCCAAACAAAAAAAATCTGAACATTGGCTCTAGACAAATAAACCATAGACAATAGATGCACAAACTGAACAAATCATAGACAATATTATTATTAGGAAGTGAAGAGAGTTCAACACAAGAATTGTGAAGGTTCGATTCTCTATCTTCTAACCACGAGTATGTAGACGACTAACTGACTACAGAGACCACAGGCCTCACTGAGCACAGCCGCCTCTGACAAGGGTTTTCCCACCTGAACACGTTTACCCAAACTTCTAAGCTTAGTTGCTTTTCTTTCCATGCTAAGCGGATCGAGTCCTGGCTTTAATGGAGGCAAGGGTGCACTTACCACTCTATTTGTTTAGTGTGTGTCGGCTCACAGTCTGTCTTCCAGGCTACCATTTGTCTGTGTTAGTCCGCTACATCCATCTTTCTCCCTGCTCTTTGGTGCACATTGAGTCTGTCTATACTGTCTGTCTCCCTTTTAATGTGTGTCGAGAGAAGTTCGCATGTTCATTATTTTTATGTTCCTCTCTATGTATCAAAGCTGTTTCGTATTATAGAGGAAATATAAAAAGTATAGACGCAGTGAAATCAGGAAAAAACATTTTCTCCAAACCTGAGCAGAGGGTGTATCTGTTTATATTAAAAAAGTTCCGGGAATCAACTATCGCGAATGGCAGTAAAGAAGGCTTTTGGATTTATTCTCTCTCTCTCTCTCTCTCTCTCTCTCTCTCTCTCTCTCTCTCTCTCTCTCTCTCTCTCTCTCTCTCTCTCTCTCTCTTTCTCTCCACGAATTTACCAAGAACCCTGCAGTGTGATTCAGTGTAATTGAGTTTATAAGTTTCCGATAATGTGTTGAGTGTTGTTTCTGTCCTTGGTAGAAGCGAGAGGATCAACTGAGGTGGCAGCATCAGCAGCAACAGCATCAACAGCAACAGCAGCAACAGCAGCAGCAGCAGCAGCAGCAGCAGCAGCAGCAGCAGCAGCAAGGGTGTAGAATCAGTGATGGGTGATGTGGTCTATGGGTGTCATTACCTCCCCTACACTTTCTCGTACGCAGGAACCGAGGAAATGGGTCGTGTACATGAACGTGACGAATAGGGGAAGAAAAGCCATTTAGGAAAGAGGGAATAAAGGTGGTGGAAGAAGACAAATAAAAGAAACATAAAAGAACCAGAGGAGACGTGTTCACAACGCATAAAATAATCAGAGACGAAGATGACAGAGACAGACTAAAATCTCAGGAAAGTGAACGAGGGAACGCAGATGGAGACCGGAATCTCAAATGAACCAGAGGATCGTAAGAAAGAATACCCTTCATTGTGAGACTACTGAACAAGTGGAATTGAATTGGATGTAGTGGAGGTTTACTCAGCTCATGGATCCCAAAGTAGATGTGACAGGCCGTATTAGAGCCGGGAGTATGCTGAACATGTTAATCGAGGTGTGAAGGTGACAACTAAGAGCCGAAGTTCAACCCCCAGCTGGTATATTTAGGTGAGAACACTCCAAAGTGTTTTCAGACTCTTACTGTGTATGTATGTCGGACTGTCGGTCTCTCTCTCTCTCTCTCTCTCTCTCTCTCTCTCTCTCTCTCTCTCTCTCTCTCTCTCTCCTCTCTCTTCCCCTGAGCCAGCGAGCACCAGCAGTATATATCAAGGGCCGGACCATAAACGATAACAATAAATTTAATCATTCCGGCACCAATATTTAGCTGGGGGTCTGGTCGAAATGAAAGTGCGCTCGTTCGTACCAAGACTTTAATTCTCCAAAACATCGGAGAACTTAATCGCATTTATGTCATGTCCTCTATATTTTTTTTCTCTCCGTCACCCTCTCATTATTATCTAGTTATCGTATTACTATTTTATGCTTTTATTGATTTTTAAAAAATAATCTTCACGGAAAAGTTTTTTTTTTCGCTTGATTTTTATAATGTGATGAAATAATTAGCTCATGAGTAGCTGTGTTTTTTTTTTACATTATCGCCAGAATTTTTTTGGTGGGGTGGAATTGTTCACTCTACTGCCTCCATTTGTCACGGGGGTGGGAGAGCTCGCTACGTCAATTAAGTGGTTACGGGGGAGGACGCTTAACGACCGGCAGGCGGGAACCTGTATGGGCATAAGCACTGTGGAATCCTGCAATGATCCTCTAGTTGAGTAAGTAATTGTTTTATTTTTCCCCAAGGCGGGCCGTAATTAGCGGGCGGAGGATCGAACCTCCATCATTCCTTGCGCTGAATGAGCCACTGGGCTTTAGGCCACGTAATATATATATATATATATATATATATATATATATATATATATATATATATATATATATATATATATATATATATATATATATATATATATATATATATATATATATATATATATATGTATGTCGTGCCGAATAGGAAAAATTGGTCAATTAGCAAAAACTCATTCAAAATTAAGTACTTTCTAAAAAATTATCTTATGCGTTGAAAGATATATTTTTTCATTTATGTTAAAGTAAAAATCAATAATTTTGTACCAAAAGAACCCTAGAAAACTTACATATCATTATTATAACAAGCGCAATTTAATTTAGCCTAATCCAACTAAATATATTTTAGATAAGTTTACAATTATTTAATAATATTCAGACACAATGAAATATATTTTTTCGTTAGGTTCAGAATGAATTTTGTGAAATTATCGCATACACAAATTTTCCCTTGTCTTATTCGGCAAGAAGAGCATTGCTATTTAAGCCCAAATCGCAAGTTTGACCCATCCGGCACGACGTTTTATATATATATATATATATATATATATATATATATATATATATATATATATATATATATATATATATATATATATATATATATATATATATATATATATATATATATATATATATATATATATTTATATATGTTTTCTGGTGACGTAAAATATAGCTTTGATATCTGTACCTGCTGAAGAACTGTCGCAAGGTTGTTAGACCATATTCGAGATTCATGATATTAATTTTTTTTCCTGTAATTAGCAATGGTTACGTGTTTAGTTAATTCCGATTTCAGATTCGAAATCAACACAGTTGAATTATTCTCAAACTCATACTTCTTACATCAATAACAAATTTTTTGTTGTCCGGTGTAATCGATGAAGTGCCAGCGAAGATAACCAAGGAAAAGGATAAAGATGGAATAAGATAAGGTGAAGGTAAGAGGTGAAATGCTAGCAAATTTCCCTTCTGGAGATAAACAAGTCAGTGTGGGAAGAGCCTCGCCCTGGAATTAATTACTCCTGGTGCGAGAGTAACTCGGCCAGTTTGCAAGCAGATAATATAGATTTCAACAGGGAAATTCGCAGCTCCGACTTCGAAGAGGTCTCACTTGGATACAATGGATCATAACTAGGCCACCTCGGACTATCAAATTCACTCTCGATATAATACCGATTCCTTAAGTTCAACAGTTACCCTCTATTCTACACGTACACAACGCGCACACACACACACACGTGTATATATATATACATATATATATATATATATATATATATATATATATATATATATATATATATATATATATATATATATGTATATGTATATGTATATGAGTTCTGGAGATGGGAAGTACAGTGCCGGCACTCTGAAGGAGGGGTGTAAATGTTGCAGTTTTATAACTGTAGTGTAAAGCACCCTTCTGGCAAGACAGTGATGGAGTGAATGATGATGAAAGTTTTTCTTTTTCGGGCCACCCTGCCTTGGTGGGAATCGGCCGATGTGTTAATAAAAAAAAAATATATATATATATATATATATATATATATATATATATATATATATATATATATATATATATATATATATATATATTGGACTTTGCCAATGCTTTCAACTCAGTCAGAAGGGATGCTGCTCTCCAAGCAGTTTCTAGGCACTTTCCTTCCCTCTATCCTTTCATAGAATCGTGTTACAGTGTGGCTTCTAAACTTTTGTTTGGGGACCATGAAATTGACTCGTGTGAGGGTGTGCAACAGGGGACCCTCTTGCTCCCTTTCTTTTTGTCTAGCCATCAAGGATGTCACAGAAGCATTGTCCAGTGAGCTCAATATCTGGTTCTTGGATGATGGCACCCTAGCTGGCACTGCACAATCTCTCCTAGGAGACATCAGGAAAATTAAAGATATGGTAGGTAGCCTGGGCCTATCTTTAAACCCCACCAAATGTGAGATAGTTTCCACCAATCCACAGATGATCCAGGACATTAGGGCTGTTTTACCAGGGGCACGAGCCATCGATCCAGCCAACAGCACTCTCCTTGGTGCTCCCCTTGGGCCCAATGCCATCGATCTGGTCCTGGAAAAAAAAATCTCCGACCTCAGGACGATGGAAGGTAGGATGAAAGACATCGATACACATGATGCCTTCTACTTACTCACCAGGTGCCTGTCAATCCCAAAACTTACATACTTCCTGAGATGCTCCCCAGCCTTCAACAGCCCGAAACTCGAGGAATACGACTCTCTCCTCAAGACCATGCTAGAGAGTGTATTGAATCTTTCCCTCGATGATGGACAGTGGTTGCAAGCCTCACTTCCAGTCAGACTTGGGGGGCTGGGAGTACGCAAATCCTCCCAGATTGCCCTACCAGCCTTCTTATCCTCTTCCGTAGCATCAAATGAGCTAATAAAACAAATTCTTCCAGACAACCTCAGTGATTCAGCAGGAATACAGGACCCTAGCTACACCAGTGCCATCACTGAATGGGAGACTCTTGCTGCTCCAACACCAAAACCTAGTGAAGAACTGGCCTACAAACAGTCAAGCTGGGATGGCCCCATCGCTGAAAAGATACTTGCCAATATGCTCAGGGCCGTCACATCAGACAGGGAGACTGCCCGTCTCCTAGCTGTGAGTGCACGTCACTCTGGGGACTTCCTCCAAACAGTTCCCATTTCGGCCATGGGAACACGCTTGGACCCTAAGACCCTTCGTATTGCAGTGGCTCTGCGCCTTGCTGCCCCTATTCACACGGAATATACGTGTATTTGCAGCGATGCGCAAGCCGACCAATATGGTCTACATGGTCTTAACTGTTCTAAAACCAAGGGTTGGCATGCAAGACACAATGAGGTCAACGACATCATAAAGAGAACCCTTGCTACAGCTGGATGCCCAGCCGAGAGAGAGCCTCGATCACTACCAGCCAACAACGCCCACAACCCAGCAAACCGCCCCGACGGGATCACCATCTATCCTTGGAAGAATGGCAAGCTCTTAGCATGGGATTATACCTGTGTGTCGACACTAGCTGACACCTACATCCATCACAGTGTTGGGCGACAGGGAGGAGCTGCTGACCACAGAGAGGAGTACAAGATCGGCAAGTACAGGGACATAAGCCAACAGTATAAATTTGTCCCAGTGGGATCAGAGACCTTGGGAGCGTGGGGAAAAAATGCAACACGTTTCCTTAAAGAACTGGGTTCCAGACTCATCGACACCACCAGGGACCCAAGGGCAGCCACCTTCATGTTCCAGCGTCTCAGCGTGGCCATCCAGAGGGGAAACGCATGCTGCATACTTGGCTCGCGTCCGGCTTCGGAGGAACTGGAGAAGATTCATAATATTTGACATATTGTACCATTGTATTCATGTTTGTGTTTTCTATAAATGTATTCTGTCTATTAATAAAGCATTTATATGCATGAAATAATATATATATATATATATATATATATATATATATATATATATATATATATATATACTCTAGAACTTTGCTGGGGACCCTCATCCTCAGAGAAGACAATAAACGTACCTCAGGGAAAACTTGAGGTTCTCCCCGGAGCTGTTTGAATATTTTCTTCTGCCACCCCTTATATATATTATATAAGTGCTTTATTAATAGACAGAATATGTGTATATTATATATATATATATATATATATATATATATATATATATATATATATATATATATATATATATATATATATATGTAAATAAGTTTACTTAAAATTAAGTTATCTTGAACAACTGATGGTAACGAGGATAAATAATCCTCTTTAATGTGTATTTGACATGCAGTTGGCTGACGTACGTCTCTTGCCACATACAGAGGGAAAATTCCTGTTTAACAAGAAGAGAGAGAGAGGTTTGTGTGCTTCTTGTTAACCTCCCCTCTAACTCTGTTGAAAATGGACACACACACACACACACACACACACACACACACACACACACACACACACACACACACACATAAAAAAAAGGTCTCGTTAACGAAGGACATAAAAGATGGCCCCATGATAAAATTCTTTGTTTACTTCGTGACCAGAAGCTCAGGTAATGGGAACGCTGACTAGCAGAGCGTACATTAACTTGGTATATCGTAGCGGATGAGTTAGAAGTTGCTACACCGCGAGCATGGCTTTCACTTCATGCAGATTAAAATGGAGTTTAACAAAGTTTACTACTGAAACATTTTAATGCAATTATTAACTCTAACTGGTAATTAGCGAGTTTCCCGTGTTGTTTTATATCCTTAAAAAATGCTAGTAAATAATGGCGAACAGCTTAATGTCGAAGGCTGATATAACGCAGGACGGGTGGGGGATGTGAAGGCTGAGGTCCAAGTGTAAAAACATTTCCTATAGAAAACGGAATGTCATAATAAACCTGCGTTTTATTTTTTTTATCGGCAAAGCAGTAAATCTTTTTATAGTTCGAGTGTTTTGATGAGTGAAATAATAAAAATATATAAGCTTAAAAACACAAAGACACGGACACACACACACGCACACACACGCACACACACAAACAAAACCGGTCCAAGTGTCTGTCGACAAGTGCTTTTGACAACTAGTAACTAATGCACACACACACTCGCGACAAGGAACTGTGAATCGACTCCTGCAACCACAAATAGGTAAGCACAGAAACCCACACACACACATATACACACAGATGGGACACAGCAACAAGAAAGGGGGGTCACAATTGGAAGTTGAAGACTCAGATGAATCACAGGGATGTTAGGAAGTATTTCTTCAGTCACAGAGTTGCCAGGAAGTGGAATAGTCTGGGAAGTGATGTAGTGGAGGCAGGATCCATACATAGCTTTAAGAAGAGGTATGATAAAGCTCATGGAGAAGGAAGAGTGACCTAGTAGCGACCAGTGAAGAGTCAGGGCCAGGAGCTGTGACTCGGCCCTTGCACCCACAACTAGGTGAGTACACACACACACATACATACATACACACACATACACACAGTGAAGAGGCGGGGCCAGGAGCTATGAATCGACCCCTGCAACCACAACTAGGTGAGTACACACACACATACCGGAACAAGTGATCACGTTAGATAACTCAGGATAACCTTTGATATAGTATCAGGAATACGTTGGATAGATCATGATCACGTTTGATAGATCAATATAAATTTAGATAGACCAGGATCACACCAGATAAGTCAGCGATAAGAAACCCGACCAAGAGCTGGAGTTCAACACTCGCAAACTTAACCAGACAATTTAAAGCTTTGATAATTGCAACTAGATAACTAACACTGTGTAATTGAAGGTAAATAATCAATCACAGAATCAACCAAACGTTAAAAACCTCTAAGATTAGTCATTTTTTCTCAAGATTATTAATTTTCAGCAAAACATCTAATTATTTAGGATATTTTTAGTGGGAACATTTCAGTCGTGAGACCCTGGTCACTCCAACTGTTCGAGAAGAAAGACAACAAACTTATAGTTTGCAAAACTACTTAGTAGAAGCGAAACGCATCTGCAGTGTTAGGGTTTTGTATTGAAGAAACATTTCGCCACCAATGGCTTCTTCAAGTACAGTCATTTGATGGCGAAATGTTTCCGCAAGAATATATTCTATCAGTGCACTTGTGCCTAATTTCACAGCTGACAGTGTTTTATTCCACCTCTTAGCCACGTGAGGTCTAGTGACTACCGTGTCCGGTGGTGGTCGGGGCGATGCTTCGCTGATGGTCAGGACTCAGGTGTGCCGGCAGGTAGCGATACTAGAGCTGCTTCCAGCTCTCCCTGTAACTGAGTCTCCGTTGGCCAGAGATCAGTGTTTGTGAATATTTCGCCTGCTCTTGCGAATTCCTAGCATTGTAAAAATCTCTAGTTGTGTCGATGCATGCAGGGGATGAGATGAAAAGCTGTAAGCCTCCTGCCTGAAAGCTGGCTGCCTTGGAATAACGTCTAGCGAAAGCTGGATGCCAAGGTATTGGACCAGTGTGGTACGGTCGGCAAAGCACTGCGTACCTTGTCATGAGGTTCGTAGGTTCGAGTCTCAGTCGGCCAGAGATCAGTGTTTGTGAATATTTCGCCTGCTCTTGCGAATTCCTAGCGCATATATATATATATATATATATATATATATATATATATATATATATATATATATATATATATATATATATATATATATATAATGGTATAAAAAGCTGATAAGAAAATTGTAAATACACCTAAGAGTTGTAAAGATACCTAGGAGTTGTACTTATGTCTAATTAAAGTTCTTGCTTGTGTTTTGCTTATTTGGGTCTGGCGTGAGGAAAGTAAGAAATTGAGGGAGGAAGTTCTGATAGTTCTGGTCTCGCCGGAGACAGAAACAGAGTGACCTGTTCGTGAAAATATCTAGGACGTGTATCGTACCCTATTTTTGTCTGTGCAATAAATTGCCCATCCTGTGTCTTGTGTTAAACCTATTTCCCTTACAATGTATAAATATTATGTGTGCTGCCTTGTTTCTCCATTCTCTATGTTGCAATATGCTAAGGAAACCCTTCCTTCTACCAGTACAAGTACTGTTTTGTGAAACGCTGCTTAAAGATCCCATGTATCTTATTCCAGAGGTCCGAAAATTGAGGAATAAGTATGCACTTCTAAGAAAGATTCGTAATTACTGGTATGTGTAGGCCAAGTCAGATGGGATTAAGCTGACCATCAGCCACCGTTATGGAAAGTCTTAGTCACCCTTAGTTTCCTTCCCTTGTGCTTCTATATTACCCAGATTCTTATGTGTATCCTCTCACCCCGTGTTCATTAACTATAGACAACTCTACTTCTTCTTGATTCGCCTGTACTCTCCCGGTCCGGGTCTTTCCCAGATAGTGACCCGGCCTTGGCTCCTGAATTGGGAGTGTCTCAGACCTATGTCTGTCATGGGAGGAGGTACAAGTATCTCCTCATCTTCTGGGACCACCTGTCCCCAGGCCTAGCCCCATTCTCCGCCCTCAAGGGGCTCGTAGGGAGAAGCTAGGCCTCTGGTCTGCCATTTTCCCCGCCCCAGGAAGGCTCGTGGGAATGGCACTCTTGTGAGCTGCAGGTGGTAGCAAGCTCTGGCTCTGGCACCTTCCCTGTCCTAGGAGGGCTGGTGGGAATGGTGTCTCTTGGCAACTCTACCTCCACGATCACCTCTTTCTCCATGACTCACGAAATCGTAATGACACGATTGCAAACAAACCATACCACGGGTGGGGTTCGAACCCGCGGTCACAGTGTCTCATAACTCCAGACCGTCGCGACTACAATTATTATTGTAGCAATAATAATAACTCCATCGTCTTCACTTATTGCGGTTCTTCCACCGTCATCTTTTCTCCCATTTCTCTTTCGCCTCTCTTACCTTCATTTAACACATAGTCTCCTCTAATCGTTCGTAATTCCTGACAACACAACAAATCACACTCAAGCACAACTAAGCACAATCGAATACAACCAAACAACGCCAAACCCAACCAATCATAAAACAAATGCAACCAATTGCAAATCAAACACAAACACATTCTGACACAGCCAGGGAGTCAGCAAAGACAAACACAACCAAACATAGAAATACAACCAATTACAATCAAACACAAACATATTCTGACACAACCAAATAGTCAGTAGACAAAGACAAACACGACTAAATATAGGTCAGACAAATCGTAATAAAATATTGAAATTTTTTTAAGGACTTGATGTGTCTTCAGAACATCTATCGTTCAGCCAGTTCCTCACATAGACCTTCGGGAGCTACAATGAGAATTTACTACAATGAGAATTGCTACAATGAGAATCACTACAATAACAATTACTACAATTAAAATTTCTACTTTGATAATAGCTACAATGAGAATTGCTACAATAATAATTGCTACATTAAGAATGGCTAAATTGAGAATCGCTACAATAAGAACCGCTACAATAATAATCGCTGCAATGAGAATCAATAAGATGAGAATCGCTACAATAAAAATCGCAGGCAATTTTAGCAAGTTACCTTAAATCGTTCACTGAGATTTTTCTAGGTGCACTGACATGAATCAGAGAGGCCAAGAGTCAAATCTGATCAGACAGACTGTTGGTAGTGAGAGAAATGCTATTAAAACACTTACAGTAAGAAGTTGCAGTTATGGGCACTTGCTCACTTGGTTTCCGGCGCTGATTCTTGCTGGTCCCTAAGTTCCAACCACGTCAATCCATTAAAAAAAGAAACAATCAAACATAACTTAAGAAAAGCAAACACACACCATACCAAACACTAGCCATAATAACCCAGCATAAACAGATTGTACCAACCATGCATAAATTCATTCGGGCATAAATTCAACCATGCATAAAGGCACACGCACTGTGAGGCAGCGAGTCAGCTACATGCCACACAGTCTCATTGATCAAGATAATTACCACCCTGCAGCAGACTGAAGGTAAATACTACATGCATTGAACCTCTGCGTTGAAAAACAAAGAAAAAAACTAAGAAATATCGATACATACCAGCCGCTGACTGTAATTATTTTAATAATCTTTTTGAATGACTTTTATTGTGTGTGTGTGTGTGTGTGTGTGTGTGTGTGTGTTTACTTGTTGTGTTTACAGGAGGTCGAGTAATAACTTCTGGTTTCACCTATAACCTCCCATCCACCGGTTTACTGCTTTCTGGCCATCGATCATACATATTCTTTGAAAAATGTACATATTATTGGCCATCACTGTGTGTTTACCTAGTGTGCTCCACTCATCTCATCACACTCTAGGAGATTTCCCAAACAAGATTTTCCAATCTCTAAATCCATGATTATTATCTATGTATCTATTTTCTTTACATTTACATTAATGTTTATTGTGATCACATTTGCAGTTTTTCCATCTATCTGGCAGTTACTCTATTGCAGAATGCTTGTTGCTTATTCTTGCATTTTCTTGCAAAGCGTATGGATATAGCCAGTTTAGTTTCACTACTATCGTCGCATTTAGATTCATCGGGAACTCTCTGCCTTCTTATGAATTAATTTATTTTTATAATCTTCGCTGCTCACCCCTTCTCTGTTTTTCATGTCCTCTTCCTTTTAGCTTTTACCTCATTACGCTTGTTTGTAAACGCTAGGCTTTCTTCTCTTCATTTCCTTCTTTCCATGCTAGTACAAATCTGCCTGGCATATATTAAGTAACCTCTTTGTTATTACATGTACAGTCCAGCTATCCATTTCTCTTTCTCACTGAACTTCGTCCAGCAACTCTTTCATTACATCATAATTAACTTTAGTCTATATTTTTGCATCCATTTGCTTTTTTTCTTTTTTTTTCCACCTCCACCAAGTAATAGGAGCAGGTGGTTACTGGTTCCACGAGTTCTACTGTATTCGCTTTCCTCATGCTGACCGAACTTAGGGTAAAGACATGATCCAGTCGTGCAGGTTCATCCTCTCTTTAGAGTCTTGTGGTGATTTTAATGTTTGGTTATGAATTTTCCTATTCTTATCAGTTGCTTCTTGTTTTTGATCTTCCATGTAATTCCTAGTTCTTTCAGTAAATTTCTTTACGATTAATCTACCATGATCAGTAACGTGCTTGCCGCGCGTGCGCGCGCGCGTGTGTGTGTGTACTTACCTTCATCTGGTTGCAGGGATCGACTCACAGCTCCTGGTGTGTGTACTCACCTAGTTGTGGTTGCAGGGGTCGAGTCATAGCTCCTGGCCCCGGTGTGTGTGTGTGTGTGTGTGAATCCGCGTGTGAGCGTGTGTGTACGTGCCAGTGTGTCTGTGCATGTTCGTGTTTGTAATACATTGCCCTTTTTCTCCCAGAAATGCATTACTTAATTGGAAATAGAAAATAGTTTCAAACAGCATTGTTCTGGGAGGGAGTAGAGGAAGAAGATTGGTGGAGTGGGATGTTGGGAGTGGGAGCAACTGGGGGGAGGGAAACTGGGAATGAGGAGGAGAGGGCAGAATGGAAATAGGGGGGGGGAGGACGTGGAGAATGAGGAAACAGGAAATGGAGATAGTGATTGGGGAAGAGAACCAAGAGAGGAGAGTGAAGGAAAGGAAATATAGAGGAAAGGGAAGGGTAGGAGAGAGTGTTGGAGGAGGAAGAGAACAGGGAACTGTAAAAGAAAGGGGAGTGGGAATAAGGAGAGAGATTTGTTGTTTGTTTTTGTTGTTGTAATTTTGGTTATTTTTATATATTTTTTATTTTATTTTATTGTTTTTGCTGCTGTTGTTGCTGTTGCTGCTGTTGCTCTTGTTGTTATTGCTGCTGCTGTTGCTCTTGTTGTTATTGCTGCTGCTGTTGTTCTTACTGCTGCTGTTCTTATTGTTGCTTCTGTTGTTGCTGTTGCATCCGTTGCTGCTGCTTCTCCTGTTCTTGTAGCTGTTGTTTCTGTTTTAATTGCTGTTTTTGTTGCTGCTGCTGTTCGTGACCCTGACATAAACTAATTAATGCTTTATCTTCTCGCAGTTATCTGTGAAGAAAACGTTACATTTAGCGGAATAAGAATTGTAAGAGGACAAAGTTTCTCTTTAAGAAAAGTTCTCTTCAGGGCGACACGATGTAGCAATATGGTGTTCTGTTACACGTATGCTTAGGTCCAGTAGGCACGACGACTTTTAACAAACATTGTGAGACTTATGCTCCGGACTGGGTGGAACGTGGATGTCTTGTTCTATCTTCAGTGGAGCGTGGATGTCTTGATGTACCCCTCGGTGGAGCGTGAATGTCATGATCTAAACCTCGGTGGAGCGTGGATATCTTGATCTACCCCTCGTTGGAACGTGGATGTCTTGATCTACCCCTCGGTGGAGCGTGGATGTCTTGATCTACCCCTCGTTGGAACGTGGATGTCTTGATCTACCCCTCGATGGAGCGTGGATGTCTTGATCTACCCCTCGGTGGAGCGTGGATGTCTTGATCTACCCCTCGGTAGAGCGTGGATGTCTTGATCTACCCCTCTGTAGAACGTGGATGTCTTGATCTACCCCTCGGTAGAGCGTGGATGTCTTGATCTACCCCTCGGTAGAGCGTGGATGTCTTGAGTCTCGGGCATCGATGTCATGTTCCTGGTCTTTTTGAGAAGTCTTGTTCCTCCTTAATTTGCGACTCGGCGTCCTTTGCTGACTTCCACAACTCACCAGTTCTCGTAATCCTCGCTACGCATTTCTCAGGCTATTGCGAGGCGCTGGTTACCGACGCTTGTTGAGGTGTGGGCGAATTACTCTATTAAACATTTCCCGAAAGGGGTTCTCCATTCATATAAAGAAGTGCTTGCTCCTTTCTTTTTCCGTTCAGATTCGTCTAGCTTTGAACATTTCAACTCTGGACACTGGGAAAATAAGGCTCCGCACGGCTCACGCAGCGATGACCCTTAACTACCACAATATTTTGGTAAAAAGTCAATATTTACCGAAAAATTTGAACACACTGGAAAAATTGAACGTACTCATTATCACGAGGGCGTACTTAGACTCACAAATATAACATCATACTTGTTATTAAGGTTTAAAAGCACCCTGTTTAGCGCAAGACAGATCAGGCTTAAATTAGAGAGGGGGAAAGGTAAGCGCTGACAAGCGAATTACCGGTTTCTTAAAATAGTAGTTGTGAGAATGACGTTTTTTTTTGTGTTTGTTTGTGTGTGTGTACTCACCTAGTTGTACTCACCTAGTTGTGGTTGCAGGGGTCGATTCATAGCTCCTGGCCCCGTCTCTTCACTGGCCGCTACTGGGTCACTCTCCCTGTGTGTGTGTGTGTGTGTGTGAATATTTGCAGCCAAAATAGTTATTAATGTTGAAATATATTTCCATCATATCAAATTTCAAAGTAAAAAAACAAACTCTTTATATTAGCGTAACATTTAAAAAAAAGTTCGTTGTTCCAAAGCATTTTTCTTACCTTTGTAATTAATGTACATGAAATTATGTAATTCATTATTCCAGGGTAAGTAATCGAGCTGTGTAACATTTACTGATGTGAATGCCTATTATACTAAAACAACTATATATATATATATATATATATATATATATATATATATATATATATATATATATATATATATATATATATATATATATATATCACAATATGCAGAACAACCACTGTAAAAGAATAGTGTGGGTGTGTGTGTGTGTTACCATTTTGTCCTAGGCACATGTCGATTAGACACTAGGCCTGTTGTATGTATGTGTGTGTGTGTGTGTGTGTGTAACGAAACACTTCGAAATGTTTCGGCCCCGCCGGGAATTGAACCCGGGCCCTCCGTGCGTGAAGCAAGAGCGCTAGCCATCATGCGTATATGACAGTGTATGACAGTATTGGTGTGTGTTTATGAACGTATGTGTGTGTGTGTATATAAGTATGTATGTATGCGTGGGTGTTGTTGTATATGTACATGGGGGAGTGTGTGTGTGTGTACTCACCTAGTTGTTTCAGGGGTCGAGACATAGTGTGTGTGTGTGTGTGTGTGTGTGTGTGTGTGTGTGTGTGTGTGTGTGTGTATGTGTTCTTAATGGTGTAAGTTTGTGTGCACATATGAGCGAGTGTGTTTGCGTGTGTATAAGTGTAAGTGTATTTGCATGTGCACATGTGGGTGTGGGTGTATGTGTAAATGTACGTGTGGACATGAGTGTTTTTGTGTATACCTGTGGTATGAGCATTTATGTACATGTTGGTGAATGTGTAGATGTACATCGTTTTTTTGTGTGCGTGCATGTTTGTCAGTGTTTGTGTGTTCACCTATATGTGTGTGTATGTGTGTTAGTGTGTGCGTGTGTGTGTGTGTGTGTGTGTGTGTGTGTATACTCACCTAGTTGTGGTTGCAGGGGTCGATTCATAGCTCCTGGCCCCGCCTCTTCACTGGCCGCTACTGGATGTGTGTGTGTACTCACCTAATTGTATTCACCTAATTGTGGTTGCAGGGGTTCGAGACTTAGCTCCTGGCCCCGCCAGTGTGTGTGTGTGTGTGTGTGTGTGTGCGCGCGGGCGTGTGTGTGTGTGTGAACATACGTTCAATAAAGAACTAAAGAAGATACATCGCTTTGCGCATTTCCGCTTCTGTTTCCTCGCACACCTGTTTCCCCTCCCCTTTTCCTCTCTTCTTCCTCTAAGCCTTCCTCTTCCTCCCAACCCTTCTTCCTTCTCTCCTACCAGCATTCTCGTTTTTCTCCCTTTCTCTATTCTCCCTGCCCGTTCCTCTTCTACTTCTTTCCACCTTTCTCAATTCTTCCTGGTTTTTGTTTTCTGTACATACTCCTCCTTTTCTCTTCTCTCTCTCTCTCTCTCTCTCTCTCTCTCTCTCTCTCTCTCTCTCTCTCTCTCTCTCTCTCTCTCTCTCTCTCTCTCTCTTTCACACACACACACACACCACTAAGAGCTGGAGCTTTCTTAAGCTGCTAGAAGTTAAAAAACTTGTAAGTTTCTTTTCAACAATTTCTTATCGTAGCATTTTTCTACTCATCTTTATTATTTATATTTTTATTTAGAAGTAGTAGTTGTAGAAACAGTAGTAGTAATAGTAATAGCAGTAGTATTTGTAACAGTAGGGGTAGTAGTAGAAGTTGCAGTAATAGTAGTAGCTGTAGTAGTAATAGTTCTAGAAATAGTAGTAGTAATAGTAATAGTAGTTAAGTAGTTGGTCAATATAGTAGGATAGTGTAGTAGTAGTAGTAATAGTACATAGATTAGTAGTGAAGTAATAGTGTATGTAGTAGTTGCAGTAGTAGTAGTTGCAGTAATAGTAGTAGTAGTTGCAGTAATAGTAGTAGTAGTTGTAGTAGTAGTAGTTGTAGTAGTAGTAGTTGTAGTAGTAGTAGTTGTAGTAGAGTAGTAGTAGTTGCAGTAATAGTAGTAGTAGTTGCAGTAATAGTAGTAGTAGTAGTAGTAGTTGCAGTAATAGTAGTAGTAGTAGTAGTAGTAGTTTAGAACTAGCAGAGAGTGCAGCTAATTTTTTAGTAGTAGTAGTATGTTGCGCTATTATATTAGTAGTAGTAGTAGTATATCAAAAACCTAGCACGAAACTCGTCTGCTGATATCATTTCTTTATGATTTTTTTTATTATTTGTCTCATTGCTTTCTTCCCTTTCCTGTTTCCCCTTCCATTTTTTTATATACATACATATATATAAGTATATTAGTAACTTAGAAAATACCGTTTTTGTTTGTAAGAAGAGGAGGCTGGAAGGAAGCGTGAAACAACGGCATGAATTTCCTAGGCAAAAGATACATTGACGACAGGGTTAAAAGAAAAAATCGCTAACAAGATTAAATAGAAAAAAACCCGAGAATACTACCCATTGTGAATTAGACGTGCAAAAACCATAGTTCCAGAACCTATTAGGTTTTTATTTTTCTTATTTTTTATACATTTATAACACACTGCTGATGTATCCAATTTCAATAAATAAAAATAAAATAAGAAATGAACTAGATGAAATACAGCGGTCGGCTGCAACTACTGGATGTCTGATACTGGTTCCCAAACTACCCAGGTAATCCTGAACCATCCAGTGGAACTGTAAGTCTGGAGAGTGAGGTAAAAGGACACAAGTGCAACTAATGGAACATTTTAAAATGTCACATTGTTGCACTTGTGTCCTTTCACTTGTCATATTGTCAGTAATTCTACCAACACTATTATAGTCTGTAAGGTCTTAAGCTACGTTCCTTATCCATGTAATCCCATCGTTCGTCACTTTATTCCCTCCCCTCCCTTTCCTGCCACTTTTACCTTTCTCACTCTCCTCCTTTCTCCCTTTTACACCAGTTTCCACAAATATATTTTCCCCTTTCTTTCCCCTTTCCTCCTCTTTGCCTCAATCATGAATTCTCATGGTGGTGTCACGGAGGTTTTACTCTGCCTGAGAAGGCTTCTGGAAGGTCCACACCATCACTGCCTCTTTTGGCACTATTTATGTCCGGCGCGTGGCGTGAATACATCATGCAGCTTGTCTTGTGTTTATATTTGGTCTCTCTCTTGTTCGCTTGCTTTACCTGCCTCTTGGTCGTTCCGTTCGCCTGTCCTTTGTTCATCTGGTTTGCCTCTCGTTTATTCGTTTGGCTTGCCTGTCCCTCTACCTCTCAATACTTCTGTTCCTTTGTCATTCATATATGTCGTGTAACCTTTCTTCTCCCTGCACTTTCCTTTTCATCTTCCCTCTCTTCTATTTCCTTCTACTGCCTCCCCACTCATTTCCTCTCCTTTACGTCCAACATTTTCACGTCAACTCTCCCTCCTCTCTCATATTCCTCTTCAACCCTTCATCTTCTCTCATCTTCCTCTCGCTCACCCTCATATTCTCCCCCAAACTCTCCTTTCTCCATCAACTCTCCGTTACCATCCCTCCCTCATTCCCTTTCCCCACCACTCTTCAAGACACCTTCACTGATCAGTCGTCTCTAAGTGAAGATCTTGGATTCTTTACCCTGTGGAACCCCTGTCTGGAACTCTCGGTATTTGTTTAGTTGGACGGTAGGCAGGCATAAAGGGAGGGTTGGTTGGATTGGAAAAGGGGTGGGCAGGCATGAAGGGAGGAATGGCAGGCACGGATGGAAGGGTTTAATTTAGCAAAATTGGATACAACAATGTAATATGTTTCTATTCTATTCTATAATAACATAGTTGGAAAGTTGGAAAGCAGGAATGTAGGGAGGGGAGGAAGGAAAGGAGGGCACACGCGTGGGCAGTCAGGGACGGCGTGTGGGTGGAGACAACTGTCTTGGTGGGTTGCTGATGTGTGTTTTACGGCTTCAGAAGCCACTGGGGATGAGAGTAAGATCCATGAGGGAGCATCCACCAGTCCCGCTGGGATTTGGGGGATTCTGGAGTTAGTGCTTCTTGTTATGTTTAATGCCCCGAGGAAGTGTGTGGTAGGTTGTGTTGGTGTGGTGGGGGTGGGTTGTGTTGTTGTGGTGATGGTGGGTTGTGTTTTAGTGGTGGTGGGTTGTGTTGTTGTTGTGGTGGTGGTTGCAGGTGGGAGGTTTTTTGTGGATCTGTAATGTTCTATTCTATTGTTAATTGTTGGGTTGAAGGGATGTAGTGTGGTGGTAGGGGTAGGGGTCACGCGTGGCAGTCGGGACGGCTGTGGGTGGGACAACTGTCTTGGTGGGTTGCTGATTTTGTGTTTTAGCTTCAAACCATGGGGATGGAGAGATATGGAGCATCCCGTCCCGCTGGGGTGGGGATTGGAGTTGTGCTTTTGTTTGTTTGTGCCGAGAGTGTGTGGTAGGTTTGTTGGTGTGGTGGGGTGGGTTGTGTTGTTTGGTGATGGGGGTTGTGTTTTAGTGGTGGTGGACTCTGCTTTGTTGGTGTGGTGGTGTTGTGGTGGGAGTGTTGTTGTTGTTGTTTGTGGTGGTGGGTTGTGTTGTTGTTGTGGTGATGGGTTGTATTGTTGTGGTGGTAGTGGGTTGTGTTGTTGTGATGGTGGTAGTGGGTTGTGTTGTTGTTGTGGTGGTGGTGGGTTGTGTTGTTGTTGTTGTTGTTGTGGTGGTGGGTTGTGTTGTTGTTGTGGTGGTGGTGGGTTGTGTTGTTGTTGTTGTGGTGGTGGTGGGTTGTGTTGTTGTTGTGGTGGTGGTGGGTTGTGTAGTTTGGTGATGGGTTGTGTTGTAGTGGTGGTGGCTCTGCTCTTGTGGTGATGGGTTGTGTTGTTATTTTGTTGGTGAGGTGTGTTTTTTTTTTAGTGGTGGGTTATGTTGTTGTGGTGGTGGGTTGTGTTGATGTTGTGGTGGTGGGTTGCGTTGTTGTTGTGGGAGTGGGCTCTGCTTTTGTTATGGTGATGGCTTGTGTTGTTATTTTGTTTGTAGGTTGTGTTTTTTTGTGGTGGTGGGTTGTGCTGTTGTTGTGGTGGGTTGTGTTGCTGTGCTGGGGGGTTGTGTTGTTGTTATGGTGGGTTGTGTTGCTTTTGTGGTGGTGGTGGGTTGTGTGCTGCTGTCGTAGTGGGTTGTGCTGTTGTAGTGGTGGGTTGTGCTGTTGTAGTGGTGGGTTGTGTTGTGTTGAGTTGTGTTGTTGGTGTGGTGGTGGGTTGTGTTGTCGTAGTGGGTTGTGCTGTTGTAGTTGTGGGTTGTGTTGTTGTGGTGGTGAGTTGTGTTGTTGGTGTGGTGGTGGGTTGTGCTGTTGTGGTAAGTTGCCATTGTTGTTGTGGTGTTGTTGGGTTGTTGTTGTGGTGTTGATGGGTTGTTGTTATTGGTAGGAGAGCGGCAGGTCGGAATGTCCATCTCTTGGAATATTCATTGCTTGCTGATCAACTGGGTCGCTCCCCCTACCTCTTTCACGTGTGTGTGTGTGTGTGTAATCACCTAATTGTACTCACGTAATTGTGGTTGCAGGGGTCGAGACTTAGCTCCTGGCCCCGCCTCTTCACTGACCGCTACTAGGTCCTCTCTCTCCCTGCTCCATTAGCTTTATCATACTTCGTCTTAAAGCTATGTATGTTTCCTGCCTCCACTACATCACTTGCTGTGTGAGAGAGAAGAGAGAGAGAGAGAGAGAGAGAGAGAGAGAGAGAGAGAGAGAGAGAGAGAGAGAGAGAGAGAGAGAGAGACACACACACACACACAATCTTAATAAGGAGTCATTCAGGACCCTGTTCACTGTGTACGTTAGGCCCATACTGGAGTATGCAGCGCCAGTTTAGAACCCTCATCTAGCCATGCATGTAAGGAAACTAGAGAAAGTGCAAATATTTGCAACAAGACTAGTCCCGGAGCTAAGGGACTACGAGGAGAGGTTACGGGAAATCGACCTGACGACACTGGAAGACAGGAGAGATAGAGGGGATATGATAATGACATATAAAATACTGAGATGAATCGACAAGATGGACAGAGACAGAATGTTCGAGAGGTGGGACACAACAACAAGGGGTCACAGTTGGAAGTTGAAGACTCAGATGAACCACAAGGATGTTAGGAAGTATTTCTTTAGTCACAGAGTTGTCAGGAAGTGAAATAGTCTAGGAAGTGATATAGTGGAGGCAGGATCCATACATAGCTTTAAGGAGAGATATGATAAAGCTCATGGAGCGGGTAGAGTGACCGAGTAGCTGCCAGTGAAGAGCCGGGGCCAGGAGCTGCGAGTCGACCCCTGCAACCACAACTAGGTGAGTACAACTAGGTGAGTACAGACAGAGACAGAGACAGACAGGCCGACAGACAGATCAGCTGACAGATGAATGGATTGTTAAGGAGGAAGGGGCAAGCAGCCTAATTAATCTTCAAAACTTCTGCCTCTTCACGCATCCGTCTCGCTTCCATCTTCGCTTTTTCCCGTTAGTTCAGTGTTTCAGTGAAGGAAAGTTTGGTCAAGGAGAATGGAAGATGTGTGAGACGAAGATAATAGACGGGGAGGTTAGGTAAGACAAAAACATAAAGATTAATAGGAGGTACAGAGAAAGAGAGAGAAAGAGAGAGAGAGAGAGAGAGAGAGAGAGAGAGAGAGAGAGAGAGAGAGAGAGAGGATTATCTTTCATTTCACTGTATAAATAAACGTCCAACGGAAATTATACAAGTTTAACGCTTTACCTGAGAGTCTAACTGGACTGAACTGTTGAATTAAATATATGAAATATACGAGAGGTTAAGCAATGAATAACACATTAGAATAAATACGATTATTCCAAAATAATATTTGTGGAAAAAAAATATTTAATAAAACTTTTTTTAAATTTCGTGACGAAGATATGGGTAGCTTGGTTCCCAGAGGACAAAACAAGTCAGTTCAAAATTTTATAACCCATTCAATACAATTAAAAGCATGAACATAATGGACTTCACACACACACACACACACACACACACACACACACACACACACACACACACATATATATATATATATATATATATATATATATATATGTAGTGGAGCGAAGGCGGGGTAGGGGTCGGCCTAGGAAAGGTTGGAGGAAGGGGGTAAAGGAGGTTTTGTGTGCGAGGGCTTGGACTTCCAGCAAGCATGTGTGAGCGTATTTGATAGGAGTGAATGGAGACAAATGGTTTTTAATACTTGACGTGCTGTTGGAGTGTGAGCAAAGTAACATTTATGAAGGGATTCAGGGAAACCGGCAGGCCGGACTTGAGTCCTGGAGATGGGAAGTACAGTGTCTGCACTCTGAAGGAGTGGTGTTAATGTTGCAGTTTTATAACTGTAGTGTAAAGCACCCATCTGGCAAGACAGTGATGGAGTGAATGATGATGAAAGTTTTTCTTTTTCGGGCCACCCTGCCTTGGTGGGAATCGGCCGACGTGTTAATAAAAAAAAAAATATATATATATAAGGTTGAAGCATTTTCTACACACGAACAGATGTTTGCTTTGCTTAGTACTAATATTATATATAAGTGTGTGGCAGCCTGATTATAGTGCTATCTTATTTTAATGCTATCTTAGCTATATTAACACTATCTTAGCTGCATTAACATTATCCTAGTTACTTCAATACTATCTTGGTTACTTTAATACTAATGTTATTTACTTTAATATAGGGATATGCAATGACAGAAAAAAAAGAAAAATCTTGAAAATAAAAATGACGAGGTTTAAAATAAAATAAACAAAAAAATATAATGAAATGACGGCGTTTTAATTAACCCTATTCTAATATCAGAAACTCTTAAGATTATAATATATCCTTAATTAACAGCTGAATTACTTACCTCAGAAATGCAGAATGGCTGAATAAATCCATTCACGAGCTCATGTTTACTTGTGCTCATACTGTAGTCACTCGCATGACTGTCGACAGTCACTCGCATGACTGTCGACAGTCATTTGTCGCCAACCGGTTCACTGGTATAGTCACTCTACCCACAGTGACAAACTCTTAGATCCCTCATTTGTAGTCGTGACTTGTAATTTATATAATTCTAAATGATGGCGTTCGTTTACATTAATAGTTAGATAATGTTAATTTAAAAAAAAAATTAAATATGTAAATTTGATAACTAGCATTTTCGCGGCCATTCACACACACAGTTATGTCATGTAAACACCGGCCTAAAAGGCTTGATGAATATACTTTTAAATGCCTATAAGTAAGTAAATAAGTAATTTAGTTAGTAATTAAGTTAGTAAGTTAATAAATTAGTAAGTAAATTATTAGGTTAGTAAGTTAGAAGAGAAACATTATAAGAGAAACATTAAAGATATGACTGCAGGAGCATAACTTTGCTTCTGTGACTAAATACAGGCAATTATAAGCAAGCAATCTTATACACGCACACACGCATGCACTCGCCCACACACGCATGCACTCACCCACACACACACGCTTGCACTCACAATAACCTTCCTCAATCTCGCAGGAGAAAAAAGTTAAACCTCTGGGAAAAGTAATATACACAGGTATTGCTATTGCCACAAGACTAATTACTAACACAGTCGTTTATCTTCCGAACGTACCCAGAGAATAGATTGTCCCTTCAGAAGTCCATCGCCCTGATTGACAAACTTCTGCAAGCCTTTTGATACGAATTATCAGAGATGAAATTTCCTTTTAGCTGCTCGTCTCAAAATGGGTCTCGAAAAATTGCGTTAGTGGCCTTTGACCCTTTTTCAGTGGCTCTCCTTAACGAAAATTTAATTCATTGGAAAAGTTCTGCTCGAGGAATTACCACACACACACACACACACACACACACACACACACACACACACACACACAGCTATTTATGGCACGCAAGTCTCGAAATCAGCGAATCGAAACTTGGGCTGGCGTCGCACTGATCACCTGATTGGATGTTCTTCTCCAGTGATGAGGCGGTCCGGAAGTCCAGGCACAACGCTGTCCAATAAACCAAAATTATTAAAGGTCTTTCTGTAATAATAATAATAGTAATAAAATTAATAAAATTAATAATAATAATAATAATAATAATAATAATAATAATAATAATAATAATAATAATAATAATAATAATAATTATTATTATTATTATTATTCCGTTCTGATGGTTGCTAGTCTTACGTAAGCAGCTGAGTCATACAATTTATGTGTTCCTCCTGTGATTTGTGTATTTGTGTGCCTATCAATTTTTGTATGAAGGGATCGAGCATCACTTCATGGCCCTTGTTCTCAAATATTTATTGCATAGCATTACACAGATAACCCGCACACAGGATAATGAAACTCATAACGACGTTTCGGTCCTACTAGTACCATTAACTTCTCACTATTTTATGTGGCCTGGCATATACAGTTCTCTCTTGAAACTGTGTATGAAGTTTGCCTGTTCGTTTTACTGTTTACTAAGGAAATATTTCCTAATGCCAATGTTTCTTATCAGTTTTTTTTCTTTCGCCTATATCCTCTAGTTTCTGCTCCTCTTTGTCAGCCTTTTATTGTGTTTTCTTGTGTTGTCAGCCTTTTCTTGTGTTGAGTAGTCATATCTACCATTGTCATTCATTTTTTTATGTAGTCATACAGTTCAGTTCTGTAAGTCTCATCTTGTAGTTCAATATCAGCTGTGAGACTAGTTCAACTGCAAATCTCTAATCTCTCTAAAGTGCTTGATCAATAGTGGCCTCCACGTTGGTGGTGGGTAGTACATGACAGGCCTGGCATATGCCGTGTCTTAACATTATTCTTGAAGCTCCTGGAAGAAGCCTCATAGTTTGCTAATCTTGCATTTTCAGTGTGATGCTAATTAATGGATTAGTTTTCTTCTTGATTGGTGATTCTAATTTCTCTCTCTCTCTCTCTACCCGAACTGCATGATCTTGCACTCTTTTTGCTTGATAATCCAGTATGCACATTCATAGCCACTAATGAAGAAAGTGGAAATATTAATGTAATCTGTCTTTTTCCTCTCCCGTTATCAAATTTCTTATTACTCCCTCTCATCTTCAACAGATATCGATACGTAGAATTCCATCCCTGCCGCCAAGTCGTTTGCATATTCAGAATATTGTTCTTAATAGTGATCTTTGTCTCCATTCATTACATCTGTCAATCCACATAACCCATCCATACAATGATTCTCTATCTCCAATTTATTAATTACTTCTCATACATTGCATCACTTCCCCTTTACTTCCATCTGCTCTTCTGGCATGTGAATCAGCCTCTGGTGGGATACTGTGTTAAATGCTTCCTGCCGTCCAGGAAGATGCAATCTACTCTCCCCCTCTCTCTTTTCCTCTATCTCTGTTACTCTATCACAGAATTGCAGCAGGTTTGCGAGGCAATATTTGCTCTGTAAATCAGTGTTGGTTTGCTCTCACGAATACCCCTCCACTCTAGGTGCTCAATCCTCCTTCATCTGACATACACACACACACACACACACGTGTGTGTTTGTGTATGTATGAATGTGTGTGAGACCGTAGAGTGAGTGCTCTGGAAAAGTAGAACCCATCTTACTAAAGTTTGCCTCCCTCTGCTCCATGGTAAACCTGTGTTGCTGCACGCTATCTAAACGAATACTCCATCATAAGGAGTATAGTTCACTCTCATATCTGTATACTTTCTCAGCCGTTCAGTATATCGAGGTTTCTATCAAGAATACCAAGAGTGTGAAGGGGGAAAAAATGGGGAGGAACCAGAGACAGATGTATTGGCTTTGTCCACACGCCGGATGTTTGGTTAGACCCCGTAATTTTGGTTTTGCTTGACGTAAGGCGGATAGCAGAGAAAGACTGCGGGGGCGCATATAACTCTCTCAGTGTGGCGGCTGCAACCTGCACACAGACTCCGAGGTGCAACTTAATGCAATTTGCCATGATCCAATTTGTCGAGTGGCCTGAGACGACCTTCTGCTCGAATCCTACCTCCCTACCACATGGCCTTTCTCCCTTGTGACACTCTCTACCAGCCTTCAGCCTTATCTACCAATCTGCTTCCTTATACTAGCACGTCTCCTTTCCTTATACCGGCCTGACTCCTTATCTTCCTACCAGTCAGTCTCATTTTTACCTTTGTTTTCATATTTTGTCTACGTTAGTCTTAATCTGACTCTACCTGTACCACATATCTACCCGTCTCCTATCTACCTACCAACTAGCTTCTTTATCCACCACAAAGCTTGCCTCCTTATCTACAAGCCAATCTTCTTGTCTCCTAGCCAATCTACAAGCATGGTTTTGAGAGAGAGAGAGAGAGAGAGAGAGAGAGAGAGAGAGAGAGAGAGAGAGATAGAGAGAGAGAGAGAGAGAGAGAGAGAGAGAGAGAGAGAGAGAAATGTCTCCTACGTCGTAATGGCCGCTGAAATATTCTTGAAAACACGAAGACAGATATTCTGGTTTTACAATTTATTTATGATCAAAAACTTAAGTGATATCTCTGAATTCTTACGATTGAGATGATAACTTGTCATCATGTTGATAACTTTAGTTTGTGTTGGTGATAACTTGTGTTTATGTTGGTGATAACTTGTGTTTATGTTGGTGATAACTTGTGTTTATGTTGGTGATAACTTGTGTTTATGTTGGTGATAACTTGTGTTTATGTTGGTGATAACTTGTGTTTATGTTGGTGATAACTTGTATTTATGTTGGTGATAACTTGTATTTATGTTGGTGATAACTTGTATTTGTGTTGGTGATAACTTGTGTTTATGTTGGTGATAACTTGAGTTTATGATGGTGATAACTTGAGTTTATTTTGGTGATAACTTGAGTTTATGTTGGTGATAACTTGTATTTGTGTTGGTGATAAACTTGTGTTTATGTTGGTGATAACTTGAGTTTATGTTGGTGATAAATTGAGTTTATGTTGGTGATAAATTGAGTTTATGTTGGTGATAATTTGAGTTTATGTTGGTGATAAATTGAATTTATGTTGGTGATAACTTGTATTTGTGTTGGTGATAACTAGTATTTGTGTTGGTGATAAACTTGTGTTTATGTTGGTGATAACTTGAGTTTATGTTTGTGATAAGTTGTGTTTATGTTGCTGATAACTTGATAACTTGAGTTTTTATGTTGATAACTTGTATTTATGCTGATTATAAATTGAGTTTATATTTATGATAACTTGCTTATACTGTGAACGTTTTGGGGTAACTTGTGATTGTGACCAAGATAATATTAATGATGATGACTTACGTTGAAGTTGAAAAAACTTACTGATAAAGAACCACAAACTAACTTTTTGTTAATAA
>WNWK01000083.1:175000-185000 GCA_009830355.1 Cherax destructor | reverse complement strand
AATGATAAAATAAGAGGTTACATGACATAATTCCATTTAAAAAGTGTTCCTTTACAACCAAGTATGTAGAACTATGGGTGGTGTTCTGACTATTCCTTCGTTATAATGGGTCGTTTACGATGGTAGTAGGATATTTATGGACTTCTGGGGTAGATCCAACACGTACAGTATCAGGTCGAAACAGTGACAGGTTAGGTAATGCTGTCCTTGTCCTTCTCTTTCTCTCTCTCTCTCTCTCTCTTCTCTCTCTCTCTCTCTCTCTCTCTCATACCTTCATCTAGGCTCTTTCATATCAGCTGCTATCTGATTAAAACATGCAACCGGCATTATTTTTTTTCACATTCAGTTTAACGTCAATAATAATATTTTTTTCTAACTTTGACCTTCATGTGGCTCCAGAGAGAGAGAGAGAGAGAGAGAGAGAGAGAGAGAGAGAGAGAGAGAGAGAGAGAGAGAGAGAGAGAGAGAGAGAGAGAGGCAGGGAGGGAACTTGTTGACAATCATCAGTACATTTATTACAGACATTACCACAGGGGTCACAATTGCCACTAGAGCGGAGCCGTAATCTTGGCTTGAATTTGCATTTACATTGGACTGGGATTAACCTGGATTACAATGATCTTCAAGAAAACACACACACATACGCACACACACACAGAGCCGTGACTCGACCCCTGCAACTACAACTAGGTGAGTACACACACACACACACACACAGAGGAGAGATAGAGGGTATATGATAACGACATACAAAATACTGAGAGGAATCGACAAGGTGAACAGAGACAGAATGTTCCAGAGATGGGACCGAGTAGCGGCCAGTGAAGAGACGGGGCCAGGTGCTGTGACTCGACCCCTGCAACCACAACTAGGTGAGTACACACACACTCACGAGAATGACATGCAAGCGAAAGCCAAATCTGAATCAAAGCTGTCGTACAGCCACATCAGGACAAAAACAACTGTCATGGACCAGGTAATCAGGCTGAGGAAGGAATGAGGGTAAATCATAAGAAACGACCGATAAGTATGTGAAGAGTTCAACACGAGATTTATGGAAGTATTTTCAGTGGAGACAGACGGACTACGGTAGACCGGAATGGTAGGTACACCAACAAGTGCTGGACACGCTATACACAAACGAGGAGGTGAAGAGGCTGTTAAGTGAGCTAGACACCACAAAGGCGGTGGGACCGGGCATCTCTCTGTGGGTCCTGAGAGAGGGAGCAGAGGTACTGTGTGTACCACTAACAACAATCTTCAACACATCTATCGAAACAGGACAACTTCTTGAAGAGTGGAAGACAGCAAATGTAGTAACAATCTTTAAAAAAAGGAGACAGGCAGGTACCAATAAACTACAGACCAGTGTCACTGACATGTGTAGTATGCAAAGTCAGGGAGAAGCTTATCAGAAAAAGACTGGTGGAGCACCTAGAAAGGAATGAGCTTATACACGATAACCAGCACGGTTTCAGAGAGGGGAAATCCAGTGTCACAAACCTACTGGAGCCTTACCACAAGGTAACAGAAGTAAGACACGAGAGAGAGAGAGAGAGAGGGGTGGGTAGACTGCATTTTCTTGGATTGTAAGAAGGTTTTCGACACAGTTCCCCATAAGAGATAAGTGCAAAAGCTAGAGGAGCAGGTAGGAATAACAGAAAAGGCACTGCAATGGATCAGAGAATACTCGATAGGAAAGAAACAATGAGTGATGGTACGTGACGAGCTGTCAAAGTGGGCGTCTATGACGAGTGGGGTTCCACAAGGATCAGTCCTAGGGCCGGTGCTGTTTCTGGTATATGTGACTGACAAGATGGAAGGGGTGTCCCTGTTTGCACATGACGTGAAGCTAATGAGGAGAATTAAAGTGGATGAGGATCTGGTATAACTACAAAGGGATCTGGACATGCTGCAAGCCTGGTCCAAGAACTGGGTTCTAAAGTTAAACCCCACCAAGTACAAAGTTATAAAGATTGGAGAAGGTCAAAGAAGACGTCAAACAGAGTACAGGCTAGGGCAGCCAAAGACTGCAAACCTCATTCAAGGAAAAGGATCATGGAGTGAGTAATTATACTACAAGCACATCTCCTGAGGCGCACATCAACCAAATAACTGCTGCAGCATACGGGCGCCTGGCAAACCTAAGAATAGCGTTTCGTCACCTTAGCAAGGAATCCTTCAAGACTCTGTACACCGTATATGTCGGGCCCATATTGGAGTATGCAGCACCAGTATGGAACCCACACCTGGTCAAGCACGTCAAGAAATTAGAGAAATTGCAAATGTTTGCAACAAGACTAGTCCCGGAGCTAAAGTGTATGTCCTAATAGAAGATGTTAAGGGAAATCAACCTGACGACACTGGATGACAGGAAAGATAGGGAGGGGGGCCATGATAGCGACATATAAAATACTGAGAGAAATTGACAAGATGGACAGGGACAGGATGTTTCAGAGATGGGACACAGCAACAAGGGGACACAGCTGGAAGTTTAAGACTCAAATGAGTCACAGGGATGTTAGGAAGTTTTTTCAGCCATAGAGTTGCCAGGAAGTGGAACAATCTGGAGAGTGATGTAGTGGAGGCAGGATCCATACATAGCTTTAAGAAGGGAAACGATAAACCTCATGGAGCAGGAAGAGAGTGGACCTAGTGGCGACTAGCGAAGAGGCAGGGCCAGGAGCTGTGACTCGAACCCAGCAACCACAAATGGTAAGTACAAATAGGTAAGTACACATACAGGAGCTGTGAACCTACCCCTGCAACCACATATAGGTGAGTACATACATAATAAGTCAAGCTGCTTATTGACAAATGCCGTTGACAACTGGTAACACACACAAGCACCCACACACTCTTCACACACACACACACACATACGCGAACACACACACACATTCGCGAACACACACACACGCGAGGCGGGGCCAGGAGCTATGACTCGACCCCTGCAACCACAAATAGGTGAGTACGCGTGCGCGCGCACAAACACACACAAGTTTGTCTCTAAAAGTTTAACAACACTGTACAAGAAATAATGAGCCAATTCTCTCCTGAATCGATCGTGTACTGGCGCCTGATTGGTCAGTGGTGGAGGCCGCAGAGAGCCAATCAGCTTCCTGGTAAAGGTCAGACTAAACTATTCCATCTTGTATTGAACGGTATTTCGGATCTTTCCAGTTAAAGGGCGCTTCGAGGGGTGGAACCTTGGTTCTGATGATGGGTTCTTGAGCCAAGGAATTGAAGCCACTCATCTTCCTCGCATCGATCCTCATTCCTATTTTCCAAGCACTGCATAACCCCTACATGTTTAGCTCTTCTCATGGATATATTGTAATATAATAAGTAATATGGTTGACATTACTATTATTATTATTGGGAAACGCTAAACAGTGTAGGGTCATACAGCACTTTACGAAAGGAAGGGAGTCGGGTTTGACCCAAGAAACAAGAGGGTTAACTCATATTGCTTAGATCAAAAGCGCGTCACTTTCATCAAGGCAACTGGCTAGCCAGGCTCCACACTGTCACTCTCTGAAAACTTTCCCTACTTCTGTTGTTGCCTTTGCAACATTGCACAGCTCTTGATGACTCACTGAGAAGTGTGAAAGTACTCGAGCTAAAAATTTCCACCCCCGTGGCTTGTCTTGCATATATATATATATATATATATATATATATATATATATATATATATATATATATATATATATTTTATTTTATTAACACATCGGCCGATTCCCACCAAGGCAGGGTGGCCCGAAAAAGAAAAACTTTCATCATCATTCACTCCATCACTGTCTTGCCAGAAGGGTGCTTTACACTACAGTTATAAAACTGCAACATTAACACCCCTCCTTCAGAGTGCCGGCACTGTACTTCCCATCTCCAGAACTCAAGTCCGGCCTGCCGGTTTCCTGAATCCCTTCATAAATGTTACTTTGCTCACACTCCAACAGCACGTCAAGTATTAAAACCATATGCCTCCATTCACTCCTATCAAATACGCTCACACATGCTTGCTGGAAGTCCAAGCCCCTCGCACACAAAACTTCCTTTACCCCTCCTCCAACCTTTCCTAGGCCGACCCCTACCCCGCCTTCCTCCACTACAGATTTATACACTCCGAAGTCACTCTGTCTCGTTCCATTCTCTCTACATGTCCAAACCACCTCAACAACCCCTCCTCAGCTCTCTGGACAATCGTTTTGGTAATCCCGCACCTCCTCCTAATTTCCAAACTCCGAATTCTCTGCATTATATTCACACCACACATTGACCTCAGACATGACATCTCCACTGCCTCCAGCCTTCTCCTCGTTGCAACATTCATCACCCATGCTTCACACCCATATAAGAGCGTTGGTATAACTATACTCTCATACATTCCCCTTTTATTTCCATGGACAAGGTTCTTTGTCTCCACAGACTCGAAGTGCTCCACTCACCCTTTTCCCTCATCAATTCTATGATTCACCTCATCCTTCATAGACCCATCCGCCGACATGTCCACTCCCAAATATCTGAATACATTCACCTCCTCCATACTCTCTCTCTCCAATCTGATATCCAATCTTTCGTCACCTATTCTTTTTGTTATCCTCATCACCTTACTCTTTCCTATATTCACTTTCAATTTTCTTCTTTACACACCCTACCAAATTCATCCACCAACCTCTGCAGCTTCTCTTCAGAATCTCCCAAAGCACAGTGTCATCAGCAAAAAGCAACTGTGACAACTCCCACTTTGTATTTGCTTCTTTATCTTTTAGCCCAACACCTCTTGCCAAGACCCTCGCATTCACTTCTCTTACAACCCCATCTATAAATATATTGAACAACCACGGTGACATCACACATCCTTGTCTAAGGCCCACTTTTACTGGGAAATAGTCCCCTTCCCTCCTACACACTCTAACCTGAGCCTCACTATCCTCATAAAAACTCTTCACTGCTTTCAGTAACCTTCCTCCTATTCCATACACCTGCAACATCTGCCACATTGCCCCTATCTACCCTATCATACGCCTTTTCCAAATCCATAAATGCCACAAAAACATCTTTACCCTTATCCAAATACTGTTCACCTATATGTTTCACTGTAAACACTTGGTCTACACACCCCTACCTTTCCTAAAGCCCCCTTGTTCATCTGCTATCCTGCTTTCTGTTTTACTCTTAATTCTTTCAATAATAACTCTACCATACACTTTACCAGGTACACTCAACAGACTTATTCCCCTATAATTTTTGCACTCTCTTTTGTCCCCTTTGCCTTTATACAAAGGAACAATACACGCTCTCTGCCAATCCTTAGGTACCTTACCCTCTTCCATACATTTATTAAATAATAGCACCAACCACTCCAAAATTATATCCCCACCTGCTTTTAACATTTCTATCTTTATCCCATCAATCCCAGCTGCCTTACCCCTTTCATTCTACCCACTGCCTCACGAACTTCCCTACACCCACAACTGGCTCTTCCACACTCCTACAAGATGTTATTCCTCCTTGCCCTACACACGAAATCACAGCTTCCCTGTCTTCATCAACATTTAACAAATCCTCAAAATATTCTCTCCATCTTCCCGATACCTCTAACTCTCCATTTAATAACTCTCCTCTCCTATTTTTAACTGTCAAATCCATTTGTTCTCTAGGCTTCCTCAACTTATTAATCTCATTCCAAAACTTTTTCTTATTTTCAACAAAATTTGCTGATAACATCTCACCCACTCTCTCATCTGCTCTCTTTTACATTGCTTCACCACTCTTTAACCTCTCTTTTCTCTCCATATATATATATATATATATATATATATATATATATATATATATATATATATATATATATAACACACCTCTCGGTGTATATACTTCGAGTGATCAACACAATATTCTTAACAACTCAACATTTCGTACTGTAAAAAATAGAAAATGGGCAACTTGAAGTAAATAATTTTGGTCAATATAAAAGATGAGACAACACTCGCCTCTATTTCCCCTGCGCCTCGTGTGAGGCTCGATACACCTGCCAATGATCGACGTTTGCCACGCTTCACACACGTTTCCCGTCATACTGTCTCTAAGGACGTAGAGGTGGGTGATGGAGATGATGGTGGTAGTGATAACGAGGGAGGTGGTGGTGGTGGGAAGACGTCCGTGCAGGGAAGGGGTTAGTGGCGGTGATAGTTATGTGGTGGTGGTGGTGGTGAGGATGAAGATGATAGTGGTGGTGGAGGCCAATAAATTTGGTGGTGGTACCTAGAGTATACCTGGAGGGGATTTCAAGAGTCAACGCCCCCGCGCCCCGGTCCATCACCAGACCTTGTGGTGGATCAGGACCTGATCAACCAGGCTGTTACTGCTAGCTGCACGTAAACCGACGTACGAGTCACAGCCCGACTGGTAGTGAAGAAATTTGGAGAAATGCAATACCGGTTGTCATGCGGTAATTAATGAATCAGTCATCCGATCGGCTTCAAACCATCAACGGTGATAACTTGAAAATGCAACCTCTAAGCGGCTTTAAACAACTTATGGTACATTTTGTGATACTGGTCTCTATGTGATAACTAGAGAATCCCTCTGACAGACACGTGCATCTTTTCCAGTGGATGGTGCTAAATATCTCTGCCTTTGTAGGTGCCAATTTGACTTTTTTTTTTTACTGAAGATGGGATAGAAGTTTTCTCGAGATAATTTGAGAATGCCTCTTCTGATTGAATTAAAATCTTCGTTAACGGCATTAGAATTTTTTGCGGAATTCCGCAATGCTCTTCTTGCATATATTGAGGTAGAGTGGGCTAGGTTTATGGGATATGGGACGCCTTTCTTGGATCATTGAATTATTATTTAACAATAATAATAATAAATTAATTATTATTATTATTATTATTTTCATGAAAAGTACTAGACCCTATCTAGGATCATTGAGAGAGGGCTAGGCTTTACCGCCTTTAATGATGGTTGAAGGGGGTGAGGATTTTCTTAATAATAAGAGTAACTTAAATGTTGATACTTCTACTAATACTGCTACAACTATTGCCACTACTGCTGCTGCTACTACTACTACTAGAACTAATGCTGCTGCTACTACTACTACTGCTACTACTACTGTTATTATTACTACTAGTACCACTATTGTTACTACTACTACTACTACTGTTATTTCTACTACTACTACCACTATTGTTACTACTACTACTACCACTATTGTTACTACTACTACTACATTTACTACTGCTACTACTACTGTTATTACTACTACTACTACTGTTATTACTACTACTACTACCACTATTGTTACTACTACTACTACTGTTATTTCTACTACTACTACCACTATTGTTACTACTACTACTACCACGATTGGTACTACTACTACTACATTTACTACTGCTACTACTACTACTACTTCTACTACTACTAATAATAATTATAATAATTAATAATAAAATAAATTATTTACAAACAATTGATATAATAATAATAATAATAATAATAATAATAATAATAATAATAATAATAATAATAATAATAATAATAATAATAATAAATAACAATAACAACAACAACAACGACGACAGCGACAAAAACAACAACAGTAATAAAGATCTATGACGTAATTACGAAGAAATAAGCTACATAAATTTTTTTTCTCTCTCTCTCTCTCTCTCTCTCTCTCTCTCTCTCTCTCTCTTTCTCTGATAAGTCATACCCAGTACAGAAAGAACACGAGACAGTTGTCAACACAATAGCGAGCTCCAGTATAATAGGACGTGTATGATGTTCGCCTCTCTCACTCTCTTTTGTTTTAGGGATCAATCAGCCGCTTGGTTGTAATCCGGTTAGAGTGGAGGAGTCCATCAGGGAATGAATTTCTGATACCTGCAAGTGAGACGCGTGAACGATGCGAGGCGTTGAACACTCTTGTCTTGATCTTTGCTCAAGTAGTTAACTCAGGTGGGGGGGAGAAATGTCTTATCTGTTTCCTCTCCAGGAGCGTTGTGGGATATTAGAAGAGTATACTCGCCTAATTGTGGTTGCAGGGGTCGATTCATAGCTCCTGGCCCTGCCTCTTCACTGGTCGCTACTAGGTCCACTCTCTTCCTGCTCCATGAACTTTATCATACCTCTTCTTAAAGCTAAGTATGGAACCTGCCTCCACTATATCACTCTCCAGACTATTCCACTTCCTGAGAACTCTATGACTGAAGAAATACTTCCTAACATTCCTCTGACTCATCTGAGTCTTCAACTTCCAGCTGTGACCCCCTTGTTGCTAAGTCTCAACTCTGGAACATCCTGTCTCTGTCCACCTTGTCAATTCCTCTCAGTATTTTATATGTCGTTATCATGTCCCCCATCTCTCTCTCTCTCTCCCCTGCCCTCCTGTGTTGTCAGGTCGATTTCCCTTAACCTCTCCTCGTTGGACATGCCCCTTAGCTCCGGAACTAGTCTCATTGCAAACCTTTGCACTTTCTCTAATTTCATGACATGCTTAACCAGGTGTGGGTTCCAAACTGGTGCTGCATACTCCAGTATGGGCCTGGAATCCTGAACGATTCCTTACGGAGGTGTCGGAACGCTATTCTTATGTTTTGGTTGATGTGCGCCTCAAGAGATGTGGTCGGTATTATGCTCACCCCAAGATCCTTTTTTCTTGAGTGAGGTTTGCAGTCTTTGGCCCCCTAGACTGTATTCTGACTGCGGTCTTCTTTGCCCTTCCCTGATCTTCATGTGTGAGTGAGTGAGTGAGTGAGTGTGTGTGTGTGTGAATTCAAGATACTCTTACACATGTAAATACACAACACGATCATCACTATCACACATTACTAAGTGAGAAGACACATACACACACACACATACACACAGGGCCAGGAGCTGTGACTCGACCCCTGCAACCACAACTAGGTGAGTACACACAACACTCACCACCATAACTAAACACAAAACTAGGTGAGCACACACACATATTGACACCACATTCCTTCCTCCTTGAAGATCACCTCTATTAGAGAGAGAGAGAGAGAGAGAGAGAGAGAGAGAGAGAGAGAGAGAGAGAGAGAGAGAGAGAGAGAGAGAGAGAGGAAGAGAGAGAGAGAATTCAAAAGTGAATTATGTCACTTCCAATTTTTGTGAGCCGAAAGAAAAATCCACAAATGTTGACTGGCACTTCCTGGTCATTTTATCAGTCACACAATAGTCGACATAAAATATATCTCGCAAGTAATGGGGTGACGGCATCTGCATGGCTCTATTAAATACGATATATTAGCTTTAACTATACTCTGGTGCTGTGTCGAGCACACTCGCTCCTGCATATTATACCTTGGAATATGACCTCCAGTAGGTAGCAGAATGTTTCGAAATATACGCGTGTGTGTAATGCAATTTTCGATGCCTTGAGGTATGTCATTGTGCTTAATGCCCACTCTGCCTGGTATATTGCGTCATGGCTGCTCGTCAAGTGTGTGGGTATGCCTGTTTGCCACGCCTTGCTTATTGCACGCCCCCTTTGCCCTATGATATACTAGTCCAGGGGATCGAACTTGCAATGTACCTTAATATCACTGTACCACTGTAGCGCTACAGTATTTGATGGATTGAAGATATATGGAAATACATATTAAATATATGTAAAGGATATAGAAAGGCCAAGAAGAAATATAGAAAGTACAAGAACGGCTATAGAAAGGACAAAGATAGGATATAAAAAGAGCATTCAATTAATATAGAAAACGTGGGTGAAGAATTGGTATAGGATATAGATAAAGTATACTACAGATATAGCAAGATTAAATAGATATATAGAAAAATATTAACAGAATGTACAAATGGCATATCAGAAAGAAAAGGTTTAGAATGTAAACTGAGCCCTGTAATACTGGTTATCAGATCCTAATAATCAAGAGTTAATTTTGTGTTTGCCACAGTAGGTTTCCCTGCCCTCATGCTTCTCCCTTTCCCGCCATCTAACCATCTACATAGG
>WNWK01000083.1:92500-170000 GCA_009830355.1 Cherax destructor | reverse complement strand
AATAATAAAGCAGAATCTACTGATACACTGGATCGTTTTCAAGGTTCAAGAGTCTGTCGCTTGGCTCATGTTTACATTGTCTGGAGGGATGACTCCAAGCTCTTAAATTTCCCACGAGACCTGACCATCCAAATTGAAAAACAATTTTTTTTCCTTTCCATCGTCGCTTAATCTAGAGAATTTTTCATTGTATGACGACGAGATCAGTTCGGAAAATGCTTTATTTATCTCTGGTGAGTTAAATTTGCATAAGGTACCTTGGTGTGAGATCGGTTCTAATAATGTCATATATTGCACCTGAATTATATTTACGTACAGGACCTCGCTATGTTGCTGAATATTTTTCAGAACTGTTTATGTTGAAGTGAAATTAACGGAAGAAATGCGCAGTTTCATGTTACCACAGTAACCTACGTTTTAACAGTAGCTGATGATGATCTGGTACCAAGGGAAAAAAATGCAGCCAACTAATCCTACCACAGCGTAACTTAAAAAAAAGAATCATTCGATCTTGCATTTAACATACGAAAAAGGAGTAGAACTGTGGGCTTAAATCCTCTGCACCACGAGACGCTAGGCGGATGCATATACCCTTGTTTCACGATCATTAAAGAAGATGTAATTGAGCACTCAGACTGAGTCCAACATTTTATATGCCACACTGTTGACGCAAATCACATTTTACAGAACTCTCTGCGTCAAAATTGTGCGTTATGTGTCGTGTAAAACGCAATTTTTTGCAACAGAATGATAAACACAATCAAGTGGCTTGAATTATTCTTGCCTTCCAATATAATTGAACCTATCATAGGCTTACCTAGCTTAACGTAACATAACCGAGCCTAACGTAACCAAAACTATCCTAAGTAAACATAATCTAACTTACCCTAACTTAAGAAAACCTAAGTTAAAAAATCTTAACCTATCTTAACCAAATCCAACCTATGCGAACTTAAAATAACTTAGGCTTGCCTCGAGCCTAGACATGATCATAACTTCTACAAGGATGACTTCAATTCAACGATCAACAAGACTTAAGCAGCCACAGCCGTGGTATTACCGCCGGCAGCAGCAGCTAATTTCACCGTACCGTGTCAGTAGTCCCTTCGAAATTGATATAAATGTATGAGTCGTGGAGATATTGGCATGATTGAAATCACTGAGTTCTCGAAAACTGTGCTGACGGAGGCTGGAAAGGGAAGGAGGGAGGGAGGGAGAAGCACAAAATGATGGTAGGAATGATGGGTGGAGGAAAGGCAGCAAAAAGAACTGAGGGAATGAAAAAAAGGAGAGAAGAGAAGAAAGGGAAGATGAACGGAGGAAAGAAAACAAGCAGTGATAAAGGAAAGTGGAAGAAAGAGAGAGAGAGAGAGAGAGAGAGAGAGAGAGAGAGAGAGAGAGAGAGAGAGAGAGAGCGGAGATAAACACGCAGGAGGCAGAAAGGACGAGAGAAGAAAGAGGTTGAGAAAACGAGCCTGGTAAAGGAAGAAACAGCCAAGGAAATAAGAAGGAAAAGAAAACCATAATTTGAAATCTGAGAAGAGAAGATACATTGCAGTGGTTAGTGAAGCGAGTGAAATTAACACACACACACACAAAATTATATATATATATATATATATATATATATATATATATATATATATATATATATATATATATATATATATATATCAATATAGGAGGGTCATCAGTTATACTGTTCATGATGCGACTTACTCCGGTTAAATACTAAGAGTTCAGCCAGCAACTGATGGTGACCAAGTAACACGACCCACCCAGATACCAGATACACCAGTACGTACTCAAATTTTGTTTATAGAGAGGTGAGTAATAATAATATAATAATAATAATAATATATATATATATATATATATATATATATATATATATATATATATATATCAATATAAGGCGCCGAGGGTCATCAGTTATACACTGTTCATGATGCGTGACTTACTCCGGTTAAATACTAAGGAGTTCAGCCAACAACTGGATGGGTGACCAAGTGAACACACGACCCACCCACCAGATACACCAGATACACCAGTACGTACTGCAAATTTTTGTTTATAGGAGTAGCAGGAGGTAGAAGTAATAATAATAATAATAATAATAATAATAATAATAACAGTAATTATTATAATAATAATAACAATTATATTATTATTATTATTATTATTATTATTATTATTATTATTATTATTATTATTATTATTATTATTATCCAAGTTAGAGGAATTACTATATATTAACGTTTTTTATAATATATCTTAAGTTTGTTTCAGATGAGTCTTGAGAACACCTCCCCACACTAACAAATATTCAAATTGGAATTAGAATGAGTAGCTCTCTTTATAGTCGCCATGGGAACCAATTTACCGTTTATAGGGAGCTTAATCGTCGTCATTGTATTGTATATACGATAGATTCTTCATATTTTTAGATTTTGCCCCAGGAGTGAACATATCACCATATATAACAAAAAAAACACAATACCGTGACTGGAACAATACACACACCACCCGCACATATAAAAAAGAACTTACGACGACGTTTCGGTCCGACTTGGACCATTTACAAAGTCACACTAACACACAGGACAAAAAGAAGGGTTATTTATAGGCAGGCAGACAGGGGAGGGCACAAGAAAGTGGTGCCCTTCCCTGTCTGCCTTCCTATAAATACCCCTTCTTCCTGTCCTGTGTGTTAGTGTGACTTTGTAAATGGTCCAAGTCGGACCGAAATGTCGTCGTAAGCTCCTCTCTTTTTTTATATGTGCGGGTGGTGTGTGTATATCACCATATAGCTATTATATACGTGGAAAACAGACATTTACGCTCTAATCTGTACATGTGTCTTTTCCCACACCTTGTCCGTATCGCCATATCATTTTACATATATAATATATTATCACTCCAAATTGTTGACACGCCTGGAGTACACGAAATTCATCTAAAAACATTCCCAAATGCCATATGATATATTGGAGAGCGTTTTTTTTGGACGTTCAGTCCGATTAAATAGCTGTTTCTTAGTGGAAGTTTTCTGAAGGCATAAGTTTGTTTTGTATAGATGTTTATAATGGAATGGAAGATCTGGTACATCTCCCATCCCCTCACCCTAACAGAGTAGTTCCAAACGCTGCACCTCCCAGTAACCATGTATCCATTCCAGCATCCATCTATCTCAGTATCCATCTATCTATCAGGTAAACATGTCAATACCCAACAACCACGAAAGTCCGAAGTTTGGACAAAAATGCCTAAGTTCTCCGTCGTCTAATGAAAACTCACTAAGTTGCTTAGTAAACTTACCCTAACTTTCATAAGTGGAGAAAAAACAATACTCTGTCAACAATTTTTTGTTCCATGACATTAGCTTGGTCAGAGCAATATATTATAAAGAAAATACACAAGCTGTCATTTGGACACGTTTCGTTCTGTGTCGGGCGAAACGTTATTCTTGTCACTTTTGTCTTTGTTATCAAGCATAATTTAAAACGAACAATTGTGTTAAATGATTATAAGGATATTTTTTTTTTGGGGTGGGTGGGTACACCCACTTCCCTCCCACTGAAGAAAGTCCTTTAAAGAAGAAAGAAACTATAACTGGTCTGAATCAGCGTAAAGTATTTCGACAGAATCAGTCAGTGACACAAAAAAACTTTTTCCTTGGGAAAAGATACAATATCCCAGCTGTTTTTTTCAACAGCCTCTTGGTATCACATACCATTTTTTGCCAAAACTTTCTTCTACGAAGAACAAAACAATAAATGATAACTTAACTCTCTGCTTTATGGCATATAAAGTATTATTGACAGCAATAATACAAGCAAAATAAAGCCTTGAAAATTCTCGTGCAGTCGATAGGTTTTAAACCTAAACACACCCACTAGACAGCCAATTCATTAATAGTGTAATAGAAACAGTAAATCTTAGATGTGGAAGCCTAGTCCACACCGTCAGCACTACCAGCTGCTCCTGTGGCATGGTGGAGGGACGCAACAGTGCGTCTATTTGGCAGATGGAATGATCTGTAGCTTGTGTAATTATTTGACTAAAAGCATCCGGCTTAGCTTCAAGAAAGAGCTTAGGTTGCGTTCTATTTGAGCTGGTATTGTGTTCTTGGAAAGAGGCAACCCTTTGAGCGGAAAAGCCGCTGTTGTTTGTCGGGAAAGAGTGTGAATCTCTTGGAACTTTTAATACTCAAACAAATAAGATAAAGTATTTAAGGTCTGATAGAATACTCAAGTTCAGATAGAGTGATCGGGTTCCACTTTAATATGTTCTTCACCAATCTCCCTTATTTTTGCTAGGCCCTTAGCACTGTCCTAAACATTTCTTTCTTATTCTCCTTAGGTCCTATACAGGCCATATCACTCTCCCCCTAAACTCACCCTAACTAGCTCAGAATAATAATAATAATAATAATAATAATAATAATAATAATAATAATAATAATAATAATAATAATAATAAAATAGTAAATAATAATAATAATAATAATAATAATAATAGTATTAGGCCTGGAAACAGCAGATATTACCAGGATACCTCAGGGATATGTTTAAAAAACAATATTCAAAATAAAGTTTGTAAATGCAAAGCAATTGATCAACAAACAAAGAGAGATAGTAGAGGGCAACGAGTGACTAGCTCCCTTAAGGTTTACTATACAAATAGTAGGAGTCTAAGAAATAAGATAGATGAGCTAAGATTACTTGCAAGTGCAGGTAATATAGATATTATTGCTATAACAGAGACCTGGTTCAACCTGAAAGATAGAGAAATGCCTTCCGAGTGCAACATTCAGGGTTACAAACTATTCCACACTGATAGGGTCAACAGGAAGGGTGGTGGAGTGGCGATGTATGTCAGAGATAATTTAAATTGTTGTGTTAGACATGATATAAGATTAGAAACAGCGGACACATAATCTGTTTGGCTACAGTTTCTCGAGGGTCGTGAAAAATTAATTTTGGGTGTGATTTACAGGCCCCCAAGTCTGGATAGGAGTGCAGTAAGCTGCTATGGGACGAAATTCATAAGGCGTCTAGATATGAAAATGTTGTGTTAATGGGAGATTTTAACTTTAGACAAATTGATTGGAACAATGAGACAGGTAATCTCGAGTCTAGTGACTTTCTTGATACGGTTCAGGATTGTTTTTAAAACAGTTTGTGACAGAACCAACTAGAGGTAGCAACTTGCTTGATTTGGTTCTTGCCAACAAAGAATCACTAATTAATAATCTTGAGGTTAATGAAGAGCTTGGGGAAAGCGATCACAAATCACTTAGCTTTAATATATCATGGAATTACCCAGGTAACTGCAATCAAGTCTCTGTTCCAGACTTTCGTGTTGCCGACTTCATGGGGCTGAGAAATTACCTAGGTGGGCTAATTGGGATGACCTGACTATGGGTCAGGTAGGTGGTTTTGGTTGCCAATATGACGTTTTTCAGAGCGTAGTTCTAGCTGCCCAGACAACCTTTGTTCCAAGTAGGGAAATTAGATCTAACAAAAATGATCCTAAATGGATGAACAATAGATTAAAACATCTCATTGGTCAAAAGAGAGCATATATAGGCGTATCAAAAGAGGGGATGGACAGATAAGAAATCAATATTTTCAATTAAAGAGAGAAATAAAAAAGGAATAAGAAAAGCAAAAAGGGATTATGAGGCTAAGGTCGCAAGGGATTCGAAGACTAACCCAAAAGGGTTCTTTCAGGTATACAGAAGTAAGATTAGGGACAAGATAGGCCCACTTAAGAGTAACTCAGGACAAATCACGGACAGTGATAAGGATATGTGTGAAATTTTCAATACTTACTTCCTCTCAGTTTTTACTCAGGAAGATACTAGCGGAATTCCAGAAATAATAAATTATGTAGAACTGGAAGATAATAGACTATGCTCGATTGGGGTAACTAGTGACATGGTCCTCAGACAAATAGAGAAATTAAAACCTAACAAATCCCCAGGCCCTGATGAACTGTTTGCAAGAGTTTTAAAGGAATGTAAAGAGGAACTTAGCAAACCTTTGGCAAATCTTTTCAATATATCACTACAAACTGGCATAGTGCCAGACAAGTGGAAAAGGGCAAATGTAATACCTATTTACAAGGCAGGTGACAGGTCCTTAGCTTCGAACTATAGACCAATAAGCCTTACCTCCATAGTTGGTAAATTTATGGAATCAATAATTGCCGAGGCAATTCGTAGCCATCTTGAAAAGCATAAATTGATTAATGAATCTCAACACGGTTTTACTAAGGGGCGTTCCTGTCTTACGAATTTACTAACTTTTTTCACTAAGGTGTTTGAGGAGGTAGATCATGGTAATGAATATGATATTGTGTATATGGACTTCAGTAAGGCTTTCGATAAAGTTCCACATCAGAGGCTACTGAGGAAACTTAAGGCACACGGAATAGCAGGAGAAATTTTTTCCTGGGTAGAGGCATGGTTGACAAATGGCGGCAGAGAGTTTGCATAAATGGAGAGAAATCAGAATGGGGCGCGTCTCAAGCGGTGTTCCACAGGGGTCAGTTTTGGGCCCCTGTTGTTTACAATTTACATAAACGACATAGATGAGGGAATAAATAGTAACATAAGTAAATTTGCTGATGACACCAAAATAGGTCGTCCAATTCATTCAAATGAGGACATTAGAGCACTCCAGGATGATTTGAATAGACTGATGCAGTGGTCGGAGAAGTGGCAGATGCAGTTTAATGTAAACAAATGCAAAGTTCTAAATGTTGGGCAGGACAATAACCATGCCACATATAAGCTGAATAATGTAGATCTTATTACTTGTGATTGCGAGAAGGATTTAGGAGTTCTGGTTAGTAGTAATCTGAAGCCAATACAACAGTGCATAAGTGTTCGCAATAAAGCTAACAGAATCCTTGGCTTCATATCAAGAAGTATAAATAATAGAAGTCCTCAGGTTGTTCTACAACTCTATATATCTTTGGTTAGGCCTCATTTAGATTATGCTGCACAGTTCTGGTCACCGTATTACAGAATGGATATAAATGCACTGGAAAACGTACAAAGGAGGATGACAAAGTTGATCCCATGTATCAGAAATCTTCCCTATGAGGATAGACTGAGGGCCCTGAATCTGCACTCTCTAGAAAGGCGTAGAATTAGGGGGGATATGATTGAGGTGTATAAATGGAAAACAGGAATAAATAAAGGGGATGTAAATAGCGTGCTGAAAATATCCAGCCAAGACAGGACTCGCAGCAATGGTTTCAAGTTGGAAAAGTTCAGATTCAGGAAGGATATAGGAAAGCACTGGTTTGGTAATAGAGTTGTGGATGAGTGGAACAAACTCCCGAGTACCGTCATAGATGCTAAGACGTTGTGTAGTTTTAAAAATAGGTTAGATAAATACATGGGTGGGTGTGGATGGGTGTGAATTTGGACCTGACTAGCTTGTATTACCAGGTCAGTAGCTGTACTAATTCCTTAAGTGGAAGTGACCTGACCAGGTGGTCGGCTGACCAGGTGGTCAACTAGACAATTATATGAGTGGGTGCGGTTGGGTGTGAGTTGGTCCTGACTAGCCTGTGCTAGGTCAGATGCAGTGTTCCCTCCTTAAGTGAATGTAACCTGACCTGGCTGGGTCGGGGCTTAAGCCGTTGGAGATTTGGACCTGCCTCGCATGGGCCAGTAGGCCTGCTGCAGTGTTCCTTCTTTCTTATGTTCTTATGTTCTTATAATAATACTAATAATAATAATAATAATAATATTATTAATAATAATAATTAAGACGAAGAAGCTTTATTTCTACAAGTACATGTACAAGGTATATAGGCTTAGCTGACATACTACTATATAGAAATCCCTTTGTTATCCAGAGCATTTCGAGCAAATTAGGTCAATTTTGTCCCCAGGATGCGACTCACACTAGTCGACTAACACCCAAGTACCTATTTTACAGACAGGTAAACAGGACAGCAGGTGTCCAGAAGAAACACGTCCTAATGTTTCCACCCGTACCCAGGATCGATCCCCGGACCTCAGTGTGTGTGTGTGTGAGCTGAGTGCTCTAGCAATCGAGCAGCATCTGTATGGTATAGCTCTTACAAGGAGCGAGTGCTTAGTAGTGATCAACGTCAAAGGACCGAAACGTTTTCTAATTATGTCCCCGTGTTTGCTCACGTGTGTTTTCATACCTAACACCTGTGAGTTAATCCTCATGTTTCATTAGTAAAAAAATAAATTCGACATTTAGTTAATCCTTATATTTCATCGGCATAAAATTCAACGATTTCATATAGGTGGCTGTTAAAAATGTGTCATTATTGACTCATCAATAAATAGAAGGTCAGTCCATTTTGTACTGTATTATATTATTGTCTTGTATTGTATTGTATGATTTTTTTACGAGATGGCAAATGTATCAAAGGTTAGCTGTTATTAAATGGTGAAGCTGCGTTAGCCTTTGTGTGCTGCAACTGTGATGCTACTTCCCCACCCTTCCTCTCTTTGTGTGTGTAGTGTGTGTGTGTGTGTGTGTGTGTGTGTGTGTGTGTGTGTGTGTGTGTGTGAGAGAGAGAGAGTACCTATGTACGGCTACCGGAGCACAATTGTACTCATGGAATCCTGTCTTCAGTAATAATTAATCTGTTGGCTCTAATTTTTTTTTTTTCAGTAGCTGACTGATTTAATTAAATTATTTTCCATGGACTCTAGCAAGTGGAGAGTTCGGTGACAATTTATTATTATGTTCTTCGTAGAAGAAAGTTTTTGGCAAAAAATGGTATGGGATACCATTGCAAATCCCGGGACATTTTCTGTCTTTTCCCCAGGAAAAAGATTTTCTCTGTCACTAATTGACTCTGTCGAATTACTTTATGCAGATTTATACCAGTTTCAGTTCCTTTTTCTTTGAAGGATCTTCAATAGGAGGGAAGTGGGTGTTTTCTTGATGCTGCTGAAGGGCCCCTGATCCCCAAAAGTTAGAGATATCTTTTCCTTGCTCTAATTAAACATGATTACCTCTCATTTCCCTGACGATGGCTGACTAGTACTTGTTTAGCCATTCCCATGAATATGATATTCATTGTTTTCTCTAAGCGATTCTCTAATTACGATGAACTATTTTTAATATAAAATTTCAAACCCGTTAACTTTTGGGGGAGGCAAAATTTTTCCTTCAGGAGATAAAAACAAAAATCTACAGTAATGGATTATCACTTTAAACTTTCATTGGTGTGCATCGCGGGTCGTCGAATGCAAACAAAGCGTTCGTGGATTCATGCAAGATCCGGATTCAGTCGTTTATGGAATATTTTTCCCCTGGTTCCAGAATGCCTTAGTTTCACTCTCGCCGCAATCACAGTTCTCGGTTCTCACTTTTTTCCAACTGGAATCCAGGAAAAACACTCCCGAATTTGTTTGACCTTTCGAGGATAAACAACAACGTTGGTGTGTAGGTTTTTAGTGTGTGTGTACTCACCTATAGGTGGTTCGAGGGGTCGATTCACAGCTCCTGGTTCAGCCTCTTAGCTGATCGCTACTTGGTAGACTCTCTCCAGGCTCCAAGAGTCGTATACGAAACGATATTAAAGCTGTGTGTGTGTGCGTGTGTGGAGAACAAAATTCTTTCGTAGTGCACCATATAAACGGTACACTCTCCCCTCCTCCGTGTATGTCATTAACAACACTTTTGTGTATCGTCCGGGGGGGAGAGAACGGCATCTTCAACTCAGGCGTTAACTTAGTCTTGAGTGGGCTTTTCTTGCGTCACTTACGCAGATCTTGTGACAGTGACATGTTGCAGGGACAGCTTTTGAGATGTGTGTGTGTGTGTGTGTGTGTGTGTGTGTGTGTGTGTGTGTGTGTGTGTGTGTGTGTGTGTGTGTGTGTGTGTGTGTGTGCGCCCTGTTCTATTTGTATTTATTTATGGTTGCAGACGACGACTCAAATATTGTTCTTGGAAATAACGAAAGAAGTAGTAAGATATACATAGTTATGGTTGAGTGTTAACAGTTATATTAATGCTGCTTTTCAAAAGTCTATTGACCCATGGAAGGGCAACCTCCCTCCCCTTTCCTGGATCAATCCTAATTACCTTCCATGCCCCAGGAGCTATATGATCCCAATGGGTTTAACGCTTTCCAATTAATAAAATAATAATTTACGAGTGGTGACTAGCACCTCACCCTAGCTTCAAGTATTGGTTTGCATTACTGAACTTAGTAACATCTATGTCGTGAGCTGCCTGAACCACTACTTCAAGTGGGAGAATAATATTCCTCTAATGATATAGAATTAATTCAGTTTATCACGTCGAACCGGAAAAAAGCGACTGAGTACCCTTAATTACCCTATTATTAATGATTATTTTTGGCATATTTTTATAGCATTGTGTAATTACCTATTCATAATTATTTTTAGGTAAGAAATAGAGCTATGCTGTTGGTCTCCATTCTTCAGTTATTTTTTTCAATGCTTGTAGTACTTACTGTTTCCTCTTGTAATTCATTCCTTTTATTTGCCACTGCGATGAAAGTTTTCATGTATCCCAACTGCTCTTTTTACCCCAGTTAAGAACCGTGGCTTCTTGTGGTCCCTGTTACAGGCAGTAAGCAGTCTCCTTTATTCTTTCATGACCTTTTATAACGTTTTGGTGCATACAACGAGTGCGTTACACGCACTCGTTGACTCTTGTATTTTGGATTTTCCAAATTATGTTTTTCACGGGGAACTCTATCAGACGTTTTCTTTATGTCTTGATAAATAAAGTTTACCCATCCATCTCATAAATATCTTCTGTGAGTCTTGTCATGATAATTAACTTGATATACATGAATTTTCAAATGAAGAAACTAATTGTTAACTTGACAGTAACATTTTTTTCTTTGTGTGTGTGTGTGTGTGTGTGTGTGTGTACTCACCTAGTTGTACTCACCTAGTTGTGGTTGCAGGGGTCGAGTCAAAGCTCTGGCCCCGCCTCTTCACTGGCCGCTACTGGGTCACTCTCCCTGCGCCATGAGCTTTATCATACCTCTGCTTAAAGCTATGTATAGAGCCTGCCTCCACTACATCGCTTCCTAAACTATTCCACTTCCCGACAACTCTGTGACTGAAGAAATACTTCCTAACATCTCTGTGATTCATCTGAGTCTTCAACTTCCATCTGTGTCCCCTTGTTGTTGTGTCCCATCTCTGGAACATTCTGTCTCTGTCCACTTTGTCAATTCCTCTCAGTATCTTATATGTTGTTATCATGTCTCCCCTATCTCTCCTGTCCTCCAGTGTCGTCAGGTCGATTTCCTTAACCTCCTCGTAGGACATACCCCTTAGCTCCGGGACTAGTCTTGTTGCAAACCTTTGCACTTTCTCGAGCTTCTTCACATGCTTGGCTAGGTGTGGGTTCCAAACTGGTGCTGCATACTCCAATATGGGCCTAACGTACACAGTGTACAGGGTCCTGAACGATTCTTTATTAAGATGTCGGAATGCTGTTCTTAGGTTTGCTAGGCGCCCATATGCTGCAGCAGTTATTTGGTTGATGTGCGCCTCAGGAGATGTGTCTGGTGTATACTCTACCAAGATCTTTCCTTGATTGAGGTTTGCAGTCTCTGGACCCTCAGGCTGTACTCCGTCTGCGGTCTTCTTCCCCTTCCAATCTTCATGACTTTGCACTTGGTGGGGTTGAACTCCAGGAGCCAGTTGCTGGACCAGGCTTGCAGGCTGGCTTGCAGGCTGTGTGTGTGTGTGTGTGTGTGCGCGCGCGCGCATGTGTACTCACCTAATTGTGGTTGTAAGGGTCGATTCGTAGCTCGTGGCCCCGCCTCTTCACTGGTCGTTACTTTGTCACTCACTCCCTTCTCTGTGAGATTTACCATACCTCTTCTTAAAACTATGTATGGAACCTGCCTGTGTGTGTGAGCAATCCATCACAAAGAGACATGTATACAAAGGCTACCTACTAAGTCAGACACTATGCTCCTCAACTAACAGAAAACGTGCGACAGTCCTCAGCAGGGCATTTGTTGCTAAAATAGTCATGTCTACCACGTAATTCTTTTTCACTTACATTCACAATGAACAAATAAGTATCAAGTTCAGCTGTAAAGGGACCACAATGAACATAAGCCACAGTGACTTTATTAGGTAATCATAACATACATCTACTTAATGTACTTTTTTATGTGCCCATAACATCAGCGTGCTGTAAAGAACATTGTGAGAATTTTGAACGTTGCGTGTCAAAAGCCTAAATAAAAGTTTATATATATATATATATATATATAAATATATATATCTTCTTCTTTCAACACGTCGGCCGTTTCCCACCGAAGTGGGGTGGCCCAAAATGAAAAACGAAAGTTTCCCATTTTACATTTAGTAATATATACAGGAGAAGGGGTTACTAGCCCCTTGCTCCCAGCATGTTAGTCGCCTCTTACGACACGCATGGCTTACGGAGGAAGAATTCTGTTCCACTTCCCCATGGATATATATATATATATATATATATATATATATATATATATATATATATATATATATATATATATATATATATATATATATATATATATATATATATATAATTATATAACAAGCTGGCCGTCTCAAAGAAAACCTCATGACGACGTTTCAGTCTGACCTGGACCATGGCCAAGTCACAACTTACGAGTGACGAAATATCCAGTTTATTCAGCATGAAAAAATTACTTTAGGTTGCAAGTTTCTCTCAAATGCATGTTTTTAGATTACCCATAACTCCCAGCAGCAGTATCGTGCCAACAATGGCCCATTCCTATCAATAATCAATCATATAAATTACCAAATGTCTTCTGTGTCGATCTAGTGGCTGTAACAAGCGAAGTAACTGAATAAATAAATTAAATATTTAGGTCTCTTAGTGGAGTGGAGAGGTGTTGAGTTTTGGAGGGAAGGGGAAATGACGATGGTGGAGAGAGAGGGGAAGTTTTATGGTGGGGCTGAGAAGGATAAGGAAAAGAGAGTGTTAGAGGATGAAGGGAGTGGAGGGAGAGGGGTTTATTTAGAAGAGCCACCCCTACTTCACGGCCCTGAAGGATGGGATAAAATGGTTGGTGCAGACAGGTGACCAGACTGGTTTGGTCACACGTATCTGGTGAGGTGCTAGCTGTGTGGGGTGAAGTGTTGCCTGTTAGGGGCGAGGTGCAAGCTGTGAAGGCTGAAGTGTTGCCTGTTAGGGGAGAGGTGTTGGCTGTTAGGGGCGAAGCGTTGTCTGTGAAGGGTGAGATGCTGGCTGTTCGGTGTGAGTAGCTGGCTGTGTGGGGTGCCACACCTAAGAATGATGAATAGGGCACACGTGCAACACATGCTGAACATATCTTACTCACCATCTCGGTATAGTGTACTATTGCTGTCACCATACATGGTGGCGCTAGACACCTCTTCACCCCCCCTCCTCCAGTACAGCAGTACTTTTCAAGACCCATTATTTATTTAAACAGCAGTTCATATAGTATCAGGAAAATTGTATATTGATGAAAATAACTCACAAATATACAAGGGCATACAGTTTTTAATCCACTAACAATGGAAGTATGGAGAATACTTTCTCATTGTTGCTGGGAAAGTAAATTATAATGGTTTAGGAGGGCTGTTATTACAATGATCTATTATGTAATTATGACAAATGGAAATACTAACTTACAATTACTTAGGCCATTTAGTTCACTTAATTCGCTTAAAAACTTCCACTTCGACTGTTAGTTTACTCGTGTTCAAGGCTCGGCCCTTTCTCTTTGTCTAGGAACACTTGTATTAACTCCGCACCCTCAAGAGTGTGGGTAGGTTTGGAGCAACATCACAGGGAAGAGGGGTGAGGTGAGGTGCTGTGAGGACAGGGATTAGGGTGAGGTGCTGGCTGTGAGGTGAGGAGTGGAGTCTGATGAGGGGAAGGGTGACGGATGGAGTCCTTGACTAGGGAATGGGGTCAGGGGTTGTTTTTGACGACGGAGGCAGATAAAAAGGTAGAATTCGTAACATGGTCAAGGGGTGGGGAATGCACATTTATCAAATATCGTCCAGCGCTGGACGATATTTGATGAAATCAAATCTTGGACGATGCATGATAATTGATAAAATCCATCACTGCACAAGAAAAGAGAGAGGAAGAGGAGGAGGAGTGAGATAGACGGGAAGATTCTACTAGTTGATGGTAGGAGAATTGGAGAAAGTGAAAAGGTAGCTTTACCAGTCAAATAAACAAAAGAATAGGCGAACTTTGAAGACCCAGGGGTAGCTAGAGTAAAGGAGAAGAGAAGAATGGGGGGATTAAGAAAAGATATAGAAGAGTGAAGATTTGATATTAAGATGCATTTTATGTAGGAAATCTACAAATGATTTTATACAGTTGTATAAATATGTACAATATTTCTGAAGGTACGCAGATGAGGGCATACACTAGTGATAAATCAGAAAGGTTTAACCTAAAATTATCCAACAGAATCAAACTATCTTTTTTCTATTGGTGTTCTAGCAGGGGCTGAGACTTGACCCCTGCAACCACAAAGACTTGAGTATTCTGCTTAAGAAAACGTTCTACTTATTTACTGTAAAGCTAACTGGTCCTCACACTGGAAAAAGACAGATATAGGAAAAAAAAGCTTCGCTCTAAATGGAGCTGTATCAAGTTATGACTTGGTTTAGCTCTGCTCAGAGTGAAACATTCTTCACATAAAGCCTTCAGCACACCTGGGACGTTTCATACATGCGTGTCGCTGTTTCTCCCACCACCTGGGTTTCACACTACAGTCTCGTGCATTTCCGTACACTATTCTTGTGAGGATCTCTGTGCATTAGCTGCAGGAACCTGCACACACGCCTTGCTCTCCAGGATTACACTTAGGTAATGACTTAGTGAACTTCAAAGATGTTCTCTATTTGCACTCGACTCTCTTATTACAAGTTTATAACTTTAATTATTATTATTATTATTATTATTATTATTATTATTATTATTATTATTATTATTATTATTATTATCCTTAAAAAATGCTCTTCAGTTGCTGAAACCTCAATATTTTTACATTAGACCAGTTTGGTATTTTATACTTTTTTGTTTTGATTTTTACTTTGATCTATAGAATGCAGTCGATATCAACATTTCTTGTTTAATAACTAAATTTTTTGAGGAGATGAAGGAAATAATAATAAAAAAAAACATACGCAGCTTTAAGATGGATAAGACAGATCCCATTGGACTGTAAACATATATATCCACCCATATGATGTTAAAGTCGAGGCCAGGAACCGAGATTCGACCCCCGCAGCAGCAAACAGTGGGCACGCTCATCTGTGACGGCAGCCCCAGCTGCTTCACCTCACTACTGCTCTTGTGCATGAGGTGTGACCGCATGCCTATGCTTCAGTCTCGAGGGACTGATCACCTCTTACCAAGACTGACGGACTGATCACTGTCTCCAGTGATATATTCTACCGTATTTAACTGAAGAAGCCTGTTGTGCAGGCGAAACGTTTCGACAATAAGGATACCTAAGTGTTACACATGCGTCTTATTCTTGAACAAACAAGTCAACAAATTTATGTTAATGACATTAATTGCCATGTTAATTCTCATGTTAATTTCAGAGAGTTAAGTCACCGCTGTAAAATCTTCAGGATGAGCTAAGAATTTTTGTGAATTAAATTGATTGCTCCTTTGAGTAGAGTTTTATAATTTACCTGATTGTTCTGTCACTGTAGTGATCTCGTTGATGATGTAGTGATCTCGTTGATGATGTAGTGATCTCGTTGGTGATGTAGTGATCACGTTGCTGCTGTAGTGATCTCGTTGATGATGTAGTGATTTAGTTGATGATGTAGTGATCTCTTTGCTGCTGTAATGATCTAGCTGCATATGTGACCTCGCTACAGATATAGTGGTCTCAGTACAGATGTTATCTCGCTGCAGATGTTGTGTTCTTCCCGCCGGAATAGTGGGAGAGGGGAGAAGAGAGCTTGTTTGAAAACAGACGCACAAGTGCAGCATAATGCGATCCTTTATTGACAACTTTTCACCCACACAGTGGGCTTTATCAAGTTACTTTACATATATTGTGATTGTGGGGTCATAAAGCCCAATGTGTGGGCAAAACGTTGTCTGTTAAGAATCGCTGCCTCTGTATATATATATATATATATATATATATATATATATATGGTAATTACCTAGTAATAGTGAGTCCACTCTAAAATCTCTTCTTTGAGCCCTCAGAAGATTACTTGATAGTCTCCTCATTGCACTACCATCAACGCTTGATGTATGAGACTCGTCACTCTGGTAGTTAGTCAACATTACCATCACTTTATAGTTCGTCAGCATCACCATCACTTTACAGTTCGTCAGCATCACCATCACTTTACAGTTCGTCAGCATCACCATCACTTTACAGTTCGTCAGCATCACCATCAATTTACAGTTCGTCAGCATCACCATCACTTTACAGTTCGTCAGCATCACCATCACTTTACAGTTCGTCAGCATCACCATCACTTTACAGTTCGTCAGCATCACCATCACTTTATAGTTCGTCAGCATTATCATCACTCCATCTCCATCCAATTACTAACGTTCGTCATTTTCGCCCCTTCAAGTTGCTCCTTATATGTATCCGGACAGGTGAAGTAGAAACCCTCTTGTTTAACTACGGATAATAAAATATTGACACCAGTATAAAGCAGCTAAGTGAGTGTTTACCTTTGCTATACGTACAGAAGAAAAATGCTCGCTGGCAGAGCTCACTCCTAAAAAGATAATGTCGTGCTCTGAATTACGTGTCTATATATACATACTTGTCAGCTTGTTGCCCCAGTCACCAACGCTCGTGGTGTCCCATTCTTATTTTTATCTTTTGATAGCAAATTTCTTTTATTACACCAGATTACTACTCTCTGACACATGGGTATCTATTTACTGATAGATAAACATAAGCTCATATGTCTGCTTTCATCTTTCCTTTATCTTGGTCATTCAACTTTTTGAATGACCTAGATAATGGTGGACAAGAAGTATTTTCTGACATCCCCGTAGCTTGTGCATTTGTCTTCTAATGTGCCCCTGGGTACCCGTTTCCTGCCTCTCGAACAGTCTATTACTGTCTACTCCATCGGGTCCTATATGTATGTTCCAGTTTGGAATCATGTCTCTCTAAACCCTTCTGTTTTCTGTCACGAAGTTTAGTTCCTATTAGTCTCTCCATAACTAATTTCTCTTTCTTTCGGGACTAGTTTTGTTGCGAACCTTAGAGCTTTTTATGGTTTCTTGACATGCTAAGTTATATGTGTGTTCCATGCTGGTGCTACTTATTTCAGGATAGGTCCGACATATGCCGTAAATAGAATCATAGAGGGTTCTACTGAAGTTCTTGAATGCTGGTCATAAGTCCCTAACAGCGCGTGTGCATGATTGTGAAAAAGAAGTGAGAGTCAGTTCTATTTGTTACCGAAAGTCTAACGTAATAGGGGTGAAATACAGTCTAGTTTTGTTAGCTAGTTAAGAGGAGTGGCAGACAGGCGTCCTCTGGGAGACATGGAGTTGATTTGTGGGTGATATTGTAGAGTGTGAGCAGTACGGAAACCACAAATGCTTGTGTGTACGTCATGGAGAGAGAGCAAGAGTGAGGAAAAGCAGATTAACACACATAGTAAAACGTGATAAATCGCAGTAGTAGTTACCACAGCACGACTCATATACAACTATATAGACTACGAGTTCAAAAATGACGAAGATCTAGAGCAGACGTGGCAGGCCATGGCTCGCACGCGGCTCCTTTGGTCATTCATTTCAGTCAGTGAGTCTCAAAGTTGACTTCCTGTTCTAGTTATCGTCTCACTGAGTCACACTGATGGTGTTACAAGTGACTCACTAGTCAAGGAACCCCTATGGAAATAAGCCACGCTGACTTAGACTGGGTTATAATAGGTTGACTCATGGGGTTATCTTAGGTTAAGTTAAAATATTATAACATGTGTCTCCATGATATATATTTTCTCTCAAGACACTGTAAAAAAAAGTGTTATTTAAAAAATACCTAAAAAAAACGCACTTAGGAGAGGAAGGAACCTTTTGACGACATTTTGGTCCGTCCTGGACAATTGTCAAATCACAGCTGGGAAGAGGAAAGAGAAGGCCAGAAGACAATACGGTAAAGGGACCCATAACAGCCTCTGCCACACTGTCCTTGAGAACGTGACTGAGAGGTCACGAAAGCGCTTGGAATTTCATTACCTGTCACTGTGGTTGTATTGTATATTCAGATATCAATTGTTGTTTGTGATATTATTGCATCTTCAGACTAAAAAGGCACAATAACGTGACTGGAATAGTCAAATAACCCGCACGTGGGATAATGTGTTAGGAGGGTTCTTGATGGAGTGAGAGTAGCAAGGAAACAACTGTAGACTGTTATATAAAGGCGTTGTATTTGGTAAGCGTGGAAAAGCCCCAGCCTGTCCGTCTGCCAGCCTCGTAAGCCTGCTTGAATCTAAGACAGTGGCCTGTGAGGGAGGACCTACGTGCGGGAGAGTAGGTCACATGAGTTAAGGCTTGGCCAGGGAGCTTGCCTATAAAGACTGCTAGGCTGTATCAAACCTGTATGCTACGGCGGATTGAAAGCCGTAAGACAGCATGGTCACTAACAAGAACAGATTGTTTTAGTCATGATCATGAAGCGAGAATTGCTCCCCTTCCCCCCATAACATTTTCTCCTGGTACGCCCAGAATGCAAAAATTAATATCAAAACTTTTGGTATTTTTTTTTATACCGAGAAAGTTTAATAACTCGGGGTATTCAAGCATGGTTAAGTATGCATTGGTGTTTTATGGCATCCCTTGTTCTCCCTCCCCTCCCCTTACCTCCTCCCCCCCCGTGTCTGAAAATATATGTCCATAATTTCTCCATTATATTAAATCTCATTAAAGTTTTATATCCCAACACACTGTACTCCCGTTGCCATGGATACCGCGTCCTTGCCTGCCTTCCCAGACGTATGATGATCCTGCTGCTTCTGTGTATCGCACACGTTTCCCTCACTAATTCGAAAGTGTACGACACGGAATGTGCGCTTCCGGCGCAGACTACTCGCCTCTCGACATCTCTAGCGATGGTTTCAAACCAGCTTCGATGTACAAAAATCGCCAAGTTCTCTGCAAAGTATCGTACGGTGCAGCTGGCAGTGGTCACCAAAGTGTCGTCCAGGAGAGGTCGGTGGCAAGTGTTTGACATATTGCTGTTTGATCGCTGAAACTATGGACGCGAAACGCTGTCACCTTCGCGTTTCGTGACTCCCGGGCGAAACGGCGCACTCTAGCGGGGTGCAACTGCGTGAAAATGAGCCTCGAGGTATTAGTCGGTGGTGAAAACTAGTGTGGAGTGCTGATATTCAGTGTGAATCAACAAGTGTTCGCGGGGAGGCGAGCACGTTGTGACGACCACAGGAGACTGCAAATAAAAATGGCTTTCTCGCTCACCTCGCTCTTCCTCCATCTCCTCTTCCTCCAAGGTAAGATAAGGAGGAGAGGGTGGTGTCGACCCCAACACAGAGCTGAGAGGAGGGGGGGGGGTAGGGTGAGAAGGGGGAGAGATGGAGGGAGGAGGGGGAGGGAGTTCCATTGTATTATTTGTCCCTTTAGTTGTACATTTTCACGATCTTATCTATGGTAATTATGAGGCTGTGACGCAAGTTGACACAACTTGTGACGCAACGATTGCATTTATCTACTGGTCAGGAAACAAGCGTTACTGCCTTAAACAGCCCTGAACTTGTTATGTCGCTGGCGGTCATAGAGGCACGTTTCGCGCAGAGGCAGGCGCAAGGGTTTCAGCAAGAAGTAGAGAGATGCTGAGAGATGTAATATCGTTGAGATAAACATTAAATGCGTCAAGAGATATAATATAGTTGTGCGAGACAGTAAACTGCGTCAAGAGACGTAATATCGTTAAGATACATTAAACTGCGTTAAAAGATTAACCGCGGTGAGAGACATTAATCTACGTCAAGAGATGTAACCGTGTTGAGAGACATTAATCTACGTCAAGAGATGTAACCGTGTTGAGAGACAGATATCTGCGCTGAAACATGTAAACAGACGACCTTCATGTGTGGGAGATTCTCTCTCTCTCTCTCTCTCTCTCTCTCTCTCTCTCTCTCTCTCTCTCTCTCTTTTTCTCTCTTTCTCTCTCGTCCCCTTCCTTTTTTGCCTTACCCCTTCATTCCTTTCTTTATCCGTAACTTTCTTTATTCCCATTCCTTTCTTCCTTCACCTCCCATTCTCTCCTACACTCTCGTTTTAACCTTCTCTCTTCATCCTTCTTTTCTAATTACCCTTCCTATCCTTTTTCTTGTTTCCATTCCCTCTCTCAACTTTGTATCTTTCGCCCCCTTTCTCTCCTTACCCTCCCTTTCTCCCCAGCCCTCCGTTTCTCTCACTCTTTTCCTAATTATTCTCCCCTTCACTCTTTGTCTCTTCACCCTCCTTTTATTCCCCTTTCCTCCCTCTTCTTATCTCCCCACCTTCCACTGCACCTCATCTCCCCCATCTCACCTCCCACTCTCATAAATCGCAACTGTTTGAAGAACCAATAAGCCAGGGCACCACCGGGATGTCACGAACTGCTGGCTTAGTGTTGCAGTGGCTTAGCTTCGTGAGGAAGCCAACGCTATTGGTGAAAGTTGCTTTCGCAACGTAAATAAAAGTTATCAATGCACACTCATTTCATTCTCACTATCTGGGATTTCTAATCCAGGAGGGTCAGTAACCAAGAAAATCCCAAAAAAGCCAGTCGGTATGTAGCGTTATTTCTGGAGTATACCTGGAGAGGGCCTCGGGGGGTCAACGCCCCCGTATCCCGGTCTGTGACCAGGCCTCGTGGTGGAGCAGGGCCTGATCAACCAGGCTGTTACTGTTGGCCACACGCAACCCGACGTACGAACCACGGCCCGACTGGTCAGGTACTGACTTTAGGTGCTTGTCCAGTGCCTTCTTGAAGACAGCAAGAGGTCTATTGGTAATCCCAGTTATGTATGCTGGGAGGCAGTTGAGCAGTCTTGGGTCCCTGACACTGTTGTCTCTTATCGTGCTAGTGGCGCCCCTGCTTTTCATTGGGGGAATGTTGCATCGTCTGCCGAGTCTTTTGCTTTCATAGGGAGTAATTTTCGTGTGTAAGTTTGGTACTAATCCCTCTAGGATATTTTGGCCTTCTTTCCCAGGATGCGACCCACAACATTCAACTAGCACCCAGGTACCATCTTATTACTAGGTGAACAGAGAAGACAACACCCGGGTACTAAATTACTGCTAGCAGAACAGGGACAGCTAACACCCAGGTCGAGAGGCGCTTAATAAACATCGATAATCAAAATTATTGTTTTCGCTCATTTCGTGTTTTTTTTTTGTTCCCTGATTGGTTCATATAATTGAATAATTTGTTCTTAATTTTTTTTTTCGTTAAATAATGGTATTAATTTCTTTGTGTTCTCAGTTATTGAAATACATACCAGAATTATTATTATTATTATTATTATTATAAGCATATTGCTTCGTAAATACATTGAAAAAATAAAATATTTAATGATGAGATAATCGTTGAACCATCATATATATATATATATATATATATATATATATATATATATATATATATATATATATATATATATATATATATATATATACAAACCTTGCGATTTTGGCTTAAATAGGACAAGCGAAAATTTGTGTATGCAATAATTTCGTGTGTGCAATAATTTCCTGATAATAACAGGACTGACAACACTGATAACAAGCCTGATAACAAAAAGGGCTGGAAATAAATGGTATAAAATACCGACACAATGGAAAATAAACACATAAGCAGTATAATGTGATCCTTATTGACAACGTTTCGCCACGAGTGGCTTATCGAGTCACAGACAGCTGTCTGTGACTCGATAAAGCCCACTGCGTGGGCGAAACGTTGTCAATAAAGGATCACATTATACTGCTTATGTGTTTATTTTTCCAAAAAAGGGCTGACATTAATAAGAGAGCTGACAGCATTAACAAGCTTGATAATATCATGGCTAACATTAATAACAAGGTTGACAAATTTAATAACAGGACTAATATTAATAACGAGGCTGACATTAATAACAGGGCTGACAACATTAACAGGGCTGAGATTAATAACAAGCCTGATAATAACAGAGCTGACAACATTAATAACAAGGCTGCCATTAATAACAGGGATGACAACACTAATAACAATCCTGATACCTGATAATAACACGGCTGACAACACTAATAACCGGACTGACATTAATCACAAGCCTGATAATAACAGGGCTGACAACAGTGGTGACCCACAATCTTCGAGTTATTTACCTTTAAGTGCGTCACTGAAAGGTAAATAACTCGAAGATTTAATGCAAAATGTCAGTCTGAATTATGTATATAGTAGCCGTGTGTCAGGGGGGTTCTGTTGTCAGCTCTACTGTCAGCTCTGTCAGATCTGTCGTCAGCTTTGCTGTTAGCTTATCCGTCTCGCTTCTGTTTGGTTTCTGTTGGTACTTGTGAAGGTGGTGATAGTATGAGAGTATTACTAGTGGCTTTGACAATGCTACTAGTGGGCGTGAAGAGTGGATGGGTGGGCGTGGTGGGTGGGTGTGCTTGGGCGTGAAGGATGGGTGGGTGTGCTTGGGCGTGAAGGATGGGTGGGTGGGTTCTCTTGAATAGAGGGCTTGTGTAGTGTCTCAGTTATTTAGGATCCATAATCACTCGGTCATTAATGACTTTTTTCACTTTTAATATATCAGTCTAATTCAAGTAATTACTGGCCTCCCAGACAAGAATACTCTCCTATATCAACCATACTGCGGCTAAATACCGATATTATCCACTACCTCTCTTTATTAACCACCACTATATGTATATTAACCATTACCAGTCTTTATTAACCACTACTATGTGTATATTATCCACTATCTGTCTTTATTAACCACTTCTGTGTATATTACCACTGAACTTTTTAAATTAATCAATTTTTTAACCACCGTGAATATTAACCTCCGCTTTCTATATATTAACCACTATTCTGTGTATATTAACTGTGTGTATATTAATCATACCCAACATATCCCTTACATTGTTCACTGCGTCATCAGACATATACAGTACACTGAAAGGACTCTCTCTGACTGTGTGTTGTGTGTGTGTTGTGTGTGTGTGTGTGTGTGTGTATTGTGTGTGTGTGTGTTTGTTGTGTGTGTGTGTTTGTTGTGTGTGTGAGTGTGTTGTGTGTGTGTGTTTGTTGTGTGTGTGTGTTTGTTGTGTGTGTTTGTTGTGTGTGTGGTGTGTGTGTGTGTTTGTTGTGTGTTCAGAATTTAATCACAATTATAGAGATCAAAGAATTCTTGACTGGTGATGAACATGTGACATGCAACCTTAACAATCCTATTGTAGTCGATATATATTAAACTCAACCACCAACAGTACCTCAGTTAACATTATATTCTTATATTTTTGACTTCTGGACCTCCATAATTAACAGTCCTCTCAGCCACCTCCCTGATACACAACTGATCCTCAGTGTCTCAACTAATCCGCACAGTATTGGTATGTATGCAAAGAGTTTAATTCTTGTTTTTGGAGTTAAAATATTCCTTTCTGGCGGCGAAAAAGATTACGCGCAGCCTCAATGACTCTAGTGTAGTCGACAGGTTTCAAACCCCGTTGCCCAACCAGCTAATCCATTGCTTAGTGGGCAGCTCGATATTCGGCTTATAACTGTATAGACTGTGGTTTGATTCTCGGCCTGGTTTAAACCTGCTGCTCTTATGTGAGACATGTGGGCAAGTTCCCTTTCACCTGCTGCACCTTTTCAGTTAGCAGTAAATGGGTAGCTGAGACTGCTGTAGGTTGCATCCTGGGAAAGTATTTCTGGGCTCTTAAGAAATAAACAGCAGAGGCTTTCTTGGGTTATCCAGGGTTATCGGGTTAAAAAAACGACCATTATTCAGTTATAACTTATTACTGCTGGTCAGCTTTTAATCTGCAGTGCCTGGTTGCAGTGTCTGGTTCCAATGCCTGGTTGCAGTGCATGCTTGCAGTGTCTAGTTGCAGTGCCTGGTTGCCCTTACAGCATGTGCACAAATGATTTCGTGGGAAAAGGGAGGAGGGTGGGGGAGTGCCCTAATGGTAGTGAGGGGCTCTTGATCCAAGGATTAGGAGCTTTTGGATCAAACTTGATTGCCTTCCCATCTCCAGGTGCTGTTCGACCCATACGTGTTTTGTGCTTCCTCCATGATAATGATAATAAAGTAATATTTTATTATTATTATTATTATTATTATTATTTGTATTATACACTCATTTAACATGGCGTCAGAGTATACTCTTTGTATACTAGATATTACTTAATATTCTTTAAGTACATAGAAGTAAATCATACCTAATTAGCATACCAAGGGCAAGCGTGAGGGGTGGGCTAACGTGGGTGGGCGGTTATGATGGGTGGGTAAGTGGGTGTTGAGGTGGGCTAGCGTGGGTGGGGTGACTGGCTATGTAATTGAATAATACTACCAGTTTGCAACTCCCTCTAAAAGACTTTTTTCTCTGTACAATGAAAGTATTCTTAAGTCTTCCATTGAGGAGGGAAGAGGGGGCATATATATATATATATATATATATATATATATATGTGTGTGTGTGTGTGTGTGTGCCAAATAGGTAAAACTGGCTATTTACCAAGAACTCGTTTAAAATTAAGTCTCTTCTAAAATTTTCTCTTATACATTTAAAGACATTTTTTCATTTATGTTAATGTAAAAATAAAAAAATAATTTTGTACCAAAAGAACCTTAGAAAACTTACCTAACCTTATTGTAACAAGCGCAATTTAATATAACCTAATCCAACTAAATATATTTTAGATAAGTTTACAATAATTTAATAAACAAACACAATGAAATATATATATTTTTGGTTAGGTTCAGAATGATTTTTGCGAAATTAGTGCATGAAATTTTTTGGCTTGCTTGTTCGGGAAGATTAGCTTTGCTATTTAAGCCAAAAATAGCAAGTTTACCTATTCGGCACCACACACTATATATATATATATATATATATATATATATATATATATATATATATATATATATATATATATATGTCGTGCCGATTAGGTAAAACTTTCTATTTTGGCTTAAATAGCAACGCTCTTCTTGCTATATAAGACAAGTGAAAATTTGTGTATGCAATAATTTCGCCAAAATCATTCTGAACATAACGAAAAAATATATTTCATTGTGTTTGTTTATTATTAAATTACTGTTAACGTATCTAAAATATATTTAGTTGGGTTAAACTAAATTAAAATGCGATTGTTGTAATAAGGTTAGGTAGGTTTTCAAAGTTTCTCTTGGTACAAAATTAAAATATTTTACATTAACATAAATGAAAAAATATATTTTTAAACGTATAAGGAAAATTTTAGAAAGGACTTAATTTTAGATGAGTTCTTGCTAATTGACCAGTTTTACCTAATCCGACATATATATATATATATATATATATATATATATATATATTTATATATTTATATATACACACCACATTGAAACAAACAGGAAAACCTGAGCGCTTTCATGGGTTTGCTTGTATGTGTGTGTGTGTAGGTGTGGGTGTATATCACAATAACAACTAAAATTAGAAACAAGTATATAAGAGAGCCCCCCGAAAAAAAAAAAAAAAAAACCAAGAGAACACGAAAAAGCATTCCTGAGGAATACCAGTGTTTGTGACCTCCTTCCCCCTGCTCTGTTATTACCGTCATTACACTGTAATCTTCATGTTATATGTCACTGCAACATACAGTGACAACAACTCCGCGCCTGAGAGGACAGAGGATCGAGCCTCAAACACACCCACAGCTGAATTACCAACATGGGTTTGACGATTCTTATACAACTTTTATTACTACTATTACTAATAATAATGTAACTAAAGTAAAGGTCTAATATAAATATTCTTTTTAAGGGAGAAGGTGTCTTGATGCTGGCGAGAGGTTCTTGATCTGTGGAATTGAATCTACCCTCTCCTTCCTCTCATCAAACCTGTTTACCACCCAATCCCAGGTACTCTATGAACTTTTGGAATAAGCGCTTCCCGACGAGTATATTATTAGTATTATTCGTTATTGTGAATTGATTTTCACTTCATTATTTTATACATTTTTTATTTATTATTACACAATAATTAGTATTAATGAAAGATCATGAAACTGAAAGTTGAAATTATTTTGATTTTTATTAACGTTATTATTAGTTGTTTTATATATATATATATATATAATATATATATATATATATATATATATATATATATATATATATATATATATATATATATATATATATATATTAAAATAATTTGAATAACAGTTCCAACATATTCACAAAACATTAAATTGCTTCTGTAATTCCTTCGAGTTACTTTTGCAATTACATTAAGAAACTTTGCGTGTGCGTGTATGTGTAGACGGAGGAAGCAGCTTTATGAAATCAAACATCCCATGTCGGATATTCTCTTCAGAAATTACTTTCATCGTTGAACTGTTCGTGAAACACGTTAAAAACGTTTCAATGTATGTACATTTTTTTTTTAGTGTCAGTGCTCTGTGACTCTGAACCAATCAGATTCATGATGATTATAATAATTGTTATTATTATTCAAGGGGCTTTAATCTAAACCAATGTGATTCATGGGCCTTTAATTTTCAAATAATCAAATTGCAGAGTGCTCTGATTCTCACCTGATCAGATTTTTTTTATGCTTTTATAAAGTCATAGTAAAAACACTAGGTATAACAACATCGACAAACTGATTAATAGACACATTAGCAGACGTTTCGCCTCTGGGGTTTAGTCAACCCATTACATTCAGTGGATTAATAAAAGCGAGCGTATCTGTATTAATAAAATGTGACACGTGTTGCGCACTTGTCTTTATTTCAACACTCATCCAAGGAGCTTTATTTTTAACCACTCAGATACAAGGGGATTTACTTCTCATCCAGAGTAAAGAGGCTTTGATTTTCATCCAGTCACATTCTCATATCTTTTTTTTAGCTTCACACCTAATCAGATTCAGTGTTCTTTAGTGTCCATCCAGTCAACTGCGGAACTTCGACTCTAGTTCAGTGAACTGATGAACTTTGTGACCCTTCAGTTCAACTGCTGAACTTTACCATGTACTAGTGTGCAAGAAGTTAGCGAGTCTGGATATTGAAGCCAGTTGTTATTTCAATTAATATAAAAGCATTATTGACGGGTAACAGACGACATAGTTTTGGTGGAGTGAAGTTTGGGTGAGAATTGGTGGTCTAGACACAACCAGCGTTTATTGGTGGTTAAATTGCTACTGTGTACTTTCACGCACGTTCACCTTATACTATATGTCGTGCCTAATAGGTAAAACTTGTGATTTTTTGTTTAAATAGCAACGCTCTTCTTGCCGAATAAAGCAAGTGAAAAATTGTGCATGCAATAATTTCGCAAAAATCATTCTGAACCTAACGAAAAAAAATATATTTCATTGTTTATTATTAAATTATTGTAAACTTAATAGAAATAATTGATAAATAATGAAGGGTAATAGAAAAATTAAACTTAATTGCAACCCAAAAATAAACTTCTAATACAATATTAAATGGTAAAAATTCTAACACTTTAAGTGAAAGCTAAGAAAATATGGGAGAGGTAATGGTTCTGGAAAATAATAATAATAAAAAAAAACCTGATGAATCAAAATATTAATTTTAATAAAGTTTTGATAAAAACGTAAATGGTTCAAGCCCAGACCAGTGAATGTTGACTTGCTTTTCCAAAAAAATAGTCAATTTAATTGTCTTAAAATTTTAAAAACAGTAGGAATATGTAATATTAAAATATTTTAATCCCTAGAAGGGAGATGAAGATAAACTGCCTACATATAAGCGGGAAGAAAAAAACATTTCGATAAGCATACCTTGGTCAGCGGCTTGTGTTTTGTTCTTACTGTGTCAGCGAGAGTCAACTGAGAGCTGTTTTTGATGATTTCCTCACAGGTGCCTCTGGCATCTGTGAGGAAATGGGTTTTTGATCCTAGAAATTGGAACTGTCCATTTCACAACGATATTGATTGCCTCCATTTCCCAAGGCACCGTATGACCCACACATTCATGCTAGTGGCTTTCTTTTTTGCTTAACAATATTTTATTACATGTGAACTATATTTTTATACTGCACAAGGAAAAATATTTGTACATTAATGCAATAAAAACAATATATATTAGACTGTGGTCTCAACAGCAGTTACCGCTAGTTTGCCCGTGCTGGACTTCACGTTCTAAATGCAATCAATAAGGTAAAGGTAGTTTAGGTATGAAAGATTCCAATAGAGCGACCAATACGTGACAGTTAATCATATGAACAAGCATACCACTGCTGGAGTTGTTAATGGTAGCAGTTCTTTATTTTCTTAATTGAGTGTTCTAGGCGTATTGTTGGTGATACTGAAAGTGACCTGAGAGTATTGTTGGTGGTACTGAAAGTGACCTGAGAGTATTGTTGGTGGTACTGAAAGTGACCTGAGAGTATTGTTGGTGGTACTGAAAGTGACCTGAGAGTATTGTTGGTGGTACTGAAAGTGACCTGAGAGTATTGTTGGTGGTACTGAAAGGGACCTGAGAGTATTGTTGGTGGCACTGAAAGTGACCTGAGAGTATTGTTGGTGGTACCGAAAGTGATCTGAGAGTATTGTTGGTGGTACCGAAAGTGACCTGAGAGTATTGTTGGTGGTACCGAAAGTGACCTGAGAGTATTGTTGGTGGTACTGAAAGTGACCTGAGAGTATTGTTGGTGGTACTGAAAGTGACCTGAGAGTATTGTTGGTGGTACTGAAAGTGACCTGAGAGTGACTCAGGTAGACTGAATAATAATAGCTCTGAGAACAATGTAACTGCTAAAATATTTGATTAGGAAAATATTATGGGCTATTTTGAAGGTGGACACTGTAACAAGTTTCATTAAGTTTCTAAATGTTTAAGGATTAATAGATATAAGGTTTGAGGTAAAAAAAAACAAATTCTAAATGTTTCAGTGACTCGTGGATTCCACTAGTACTTAGTAATTTCTTAATAAAAAAAAAGGAGAAGAGTAATGCTGGACTATGAAATAAGATTACAACCTATCCATCTGAGATGGAATTTGAGGGTATGAACACTGTAACATGAGCAGTTTGTAGGCATGTATTCCTTCTGTTATCTACTGGTTTAATGGAGGAGGGACAGGCTGGATTCAATCAAGGATAGTTTCTAACCCATCTTCTTGTATATTTTTGGTACTGTCCTTATCTTCTCCGCTCTTAAGTAATGCCGAGCTGGAGATAGGAACAGAACAACAAAGCTTTTATAAAAACCAGGAATAACGGTAGTGCAGAAGTGGTTTTGGTAGCTACATAGATGGAAGATCTCTAGCTGGTCGTGGGAGAGAAGACAAGATTAAAAACTCAAAAGTACTGAAAGTACTCAAATCAATAATTATCAATTTGCCTCCTTATATCTCAGTAACATTGCTCCATTTCTTCATAGCGATATGCTGCATTGCATGCAGTGCAGTAATTAAGTTAAATATATCTTAAAAAATAGACTTATGATCAAGTGTAAACTCTCTTAATACTTCAGTTGACCAGTAAATGGTGAAAATATTAATTTTTTTTTCTACACGTCTTGACTAACACTCAAGTTTCCGTTCGATCCTAATATTAAGATTATTGTTATTATATATAAATGGAGACGTTGTTGATTCAGTAATTTGTGGATAGTGATGAACCATTGTGGCCATTAAACCACTGAGTGAAGCTAATTATTCAGCTTATTATCTTAATTGTAATTAAGTTACCAGTGAATTTAGGGTAATACCTAAGATCCAGTGTGGCAATTTCTGGTTAGAAGTGGAAAGTGAGGGTTAGGTGGGGAACTGTGATTGACAATGAGGAGGAGAGCTGTGGCTGGGAGTGGGGTGGGGGACTCTGGCTGAGAGTGGGGTGGTGAGAGATTTCGATGGAAGTGTTGTGGGGAGGGGTGTACGGAAGTGGGTCGGGGGTTGAGTAAATTTAGTTAGTAGCTTGTAGGAAAGAGAAGCTACGGTCTTTCATGGTGTTCTTTGACATTGTTGTCGTTGCTAAGCTTATTACTATCACTATCCATTTTTTATTGTAGTGAGGGGTGGTAGTGGGGGTGATAGTGAGGCGTGCGGGGGTGGTAGTGAGGGGTGGGGGTGGTAGTGAGGAGTGTGGGGTGGTAGTGAGGCGTGTGGGGGTGGTAGTGGGGCGTGAGGGGTGTGGGGTCGACCGATAAGCTACCTCCAGAGAACTGTATCCTAACTCGTTACAGCGGTAATGAACTGTTATATAACATAATATGATGTAATATAGTATAATGTAACAGTGTAATATACAAATATAATGTATAATATAATCTAATATATAAAATAATTTATAATACGGAAAGTTGAGATTCTTGAATGAAATTTTCAATATGAATAGGAAAACGCTAAAACAGTAGGGTTCATACAGTGCATGGGTAATGTGAGTCACTCAGGTTCGATCCCGGAAAGTGAAGCCACTATAAATATAATGTTAACATTTTTTTTAGCACAGCGTCAACAGAATGTTCCTAAATTTATGACGTTTTAACGAAATCAATTACAAAATTATTTAAGGAGTGGTTATACATATGGTAACAGTATTGGCATTTGGTCGGGTATACACAAGTTGATTGGCTAATGGGGTTCGAAGCCTATCGACTGGATTAGGGTCATTAAGGCTGCATGATACATGTTCATCACCGGTTAAGAATACTTTAATTCCTAGAGTAGGGACTAACGTAAGCTCTCAGCATACATACACGGAGAGACATACGTCTCACTGTGTATACATCCTGTGATGAGCCTGTGGTGTATAACCCACAGTCGTTTCCTGCTAAGTAAACATGGGCAGTAGGTGTCAGGAGGTTTGGCTCTACGTCCAGAACAGTGATGTTTTTTTTCTCCTAACGGCGCTAAACTGGTGTGAAAGAAATATGTTGCGTTCGAGTCTAAGAGAATTTTAATCCATTAGAATGGAAGAAGTTCACTTGGAATTAAGGTTTTAAATTAGCGTATATATTTGGGGTTGCTTTAGGCTGGAGCTCTCCTCCTCTTGGTTCAGTCATGATTATCTTCTCGTCATAGGCACATGTTTTTGTTGTCGGTTTATATTGGCTTCGGCGGCTTGCACCGTATGAGACCTGCTTCCAGAATGCTGGGGACTATATTGTCCAAATCTGGAAGGGTAATGTAGAGTAAACAGGTTTCTTCCAAAACAGAAACGGAAACAATATGTTCCTAGCTAAGCCATTTGAAAATCCCCTGGCCTGAATTAAGGCAGAGCCAGATACCCACACCTTTCCCGTACCCGAGTCAATAAAAGCGAGGCTTTACCCAAGACAAGCTCCGTATGATCCCACTGGGCTTAGGTATCACTAGAACATTAGGAAGTCGGTTCTTAAGCAACTGACGTGACGACAGAGATCACTGAATCAACACATGTAGGTTTACGTCTCAACTCATACAGTCTTCGGGAGAAGGAACATCTGTGCAGCCAGCAAGTATCCTAAAGAATAACTAGCCCAGTCCATGAAAATTGAGTGCCTAGTAGAACATCTGTGGAGTTTGGCCTCCCAAGTTTGCCTCTTGGCCAAGAGTCGAAGCATCGATCGCAAACCAGACTACATGAATATTTAAATCCGATTCATTCAACATGCAGATTTTGGGTGGCTGGTGTATTGGAGGTGTGATTGATCAAGGCCTCAACAATACACGCAGGGAGTTGGAAGAATTTCATGGCGTACCAGTGCCTGGCACTGAGGAAACTCCTAGGGCAAGCTACATAAAAAAAGTCATGTCGGTGTGCCAGCTCAATGCTTCACACAACGTTCCTCCCAACTGCAACATAATATAATTTTAAAATATCGAGAGTCTATTGCAACAAAGAATTTGCATTGTAATAAAATTTTCACTGTCACGAATTATTTTTTCTAAAACTTTTCCCCTGTCTGAAGCAATAAAGCTCCCTTATTAAAAACAAAAACGCAGTTCCCTTGTGTATGGAATGAGTAATTCTGAGAGTTAGTAATTCCCAAGTAATAGTAACTCCATCTCTTGAAATGAAGCCTTTGAAGCTCCCTTAGTTGATGAACCTTAAAGGGTTCATCAACTGCTTGACAACATCCTCACTGCCCTACTGAAATCTCCCAGCTCAGACTGATAGATTTCAACACTATGTAACCCATCCCGTGATCGAATATGGCAGGGAAACATAACTAGCTTTTTCTCCCACTAAGTAACTATCATATAAAAGAGTAACAACACACTGCTGACATATCCAAATTTGTATATATAGTATTTAGAATGATAGCTCTAGGCCTTTCGTGTTGCATCAGGAGCTTGCAATGCTGCAGAAAAGAGGAGGTCCAAGCAAACATGATCACAACACGAAAGGCCTACAAGTATCACTCAACTTCCCCCGTGATTGTTTTGCATTTTGTGTAGCATGTTCGCGATTTTTGCATATATATATATATATATATATATATATATATATATATATAATATATATATATATATATATATATATATATATATATATATATATATATATATATATATATATATATATATATATGAGTATATATATATATATATATATATATATATATATATCTCATATACTACTGAGTGGCGAAGAATTATCATGTCCAGAAGTATCACGGCATTTTTTTTTAATTTGATGATTTAAGGTTGAATATGTGCTTTATTGGTGTACGTAACCTAAGCGAATCATGTATAACAATCTAAATTAACCTAATTTAAAATAAAGAAAATAGAAATTGAAAACTGAATTTGGAGAGCTTGTGCTTTGTTTCACATAAAACATATATGTTCTGATATTGTTGGTGTTATTTTGCATACAGATATAAACATTACTCCTGAAGCGTGTCTTATTCATATGATGACCCTCTAAGTGGTGTCTTCGTTTCAGTCCACACTGTAAAATAGACCGAGGCTATTTGATCGGCAGCCGGCTGCCAGAAAGTAAACAGATAATGAACCGCATTGCCGGACATGTTATTTTTGCTGTGATAAGTTTCCTAAGTGAGTTTTTTTTGTGATTTGTGACTTTTGTTCTTCAATGACAGTCACTCTTCAGGTTATTTATTTGCTTTGTTTTTGTTATATGCATTCTTTTTGTGTTTTCTAATGTGATGAAGCAGGGTTTGTGTAGTGCTTTTGGTGAAGTTTTCTGTATTGTTTCATTGGAACTGAAGACGGTAGTGGTTGAAAATATGGGTGGTGATGGCAGCAGTTGTTGAATATGTGGGTGATGGTTGTGGACGACTGTCGGTGGTTGTAATGGATGTATATTTATGGGTCGTAATGGATGTATATATATGGGTCGTCGTAAGCTCTTCTCTCTTGTGTATGAATGTATATGTTCGTGGTGATAATGGTTAAATATGTTGGTAATGGTTGTGATATGTAGGGGTGATAGAGGCGAAATATGTGGGTGATGGAGTGGATAATGTGGTGGTAGAAGCAGTTGGGGGTTGGGGGACTGAGAGGATAGTATATAATAAGTTGTGGGTGAGTTAGGGGATGATTCATTGCTAGAAGGGATGAGTTATAGGCTGACACAGCTAGAAGACATGAGCTGCGGGGCGACACATAGCCAGGAGCGATAAGGGTTGACACATAGCTAGCAAGGACAAGTAAAAATGAAACACATTGCAGGGATGGATCAGTTAAAGGTGACATCATACACTGTTAAGCTCTCCTCCCCAAGTCTCTCTCTCTCCCCCCCCCTCTCTCCATCTCCCACACACGTCTTTATTCAATACATTGATATTCCTAAATACTGTCTACCAATCGGAAGTCTTCGTGACACAAAGTATCTATATTTTAAAACGTCCATTTTTTTATGTTTTGCTTAACGTCACTTTTTAAACGCTTCCTATTTTTCTCCGAATCTTATTTTCTTTAAATTGGATAAAGTTAATTTAGGTTAGGTAAAAAGTTTATTTTGGGGGTAATTTAGATTACAGATGCTTATAAAAACGTATTTTAATCAGAAATAAGACGCAGGTTTAACATTGCTTTGCGAAACTTTTCCTTTATTTGAAACATTTCGCCATGCAGTTGATTGTTTAGTCTAATGCAAATAAAATACTGGGGACTGGAAGAACAAGAGAAGTAATTTTAAGTGGCCAGTCCCTCGGCCTTGAGAGTTGGTATTCAGTCCCTCGGCCTTGATAGTTGGTATTCAGTCCCCCAACCTCATCAACACAGATGAGGAAGAAATCAATTAGTCATATGAAGGTTGTTGCAACTAAGACAACATACAGAACAAGGAGAGCTGGTGTAACAAGTCTGGTGGTAGAACCTGACACCACAGAACTACCATCACCAGACGTACCCTTCCGAGGGAGGTGCCTGGAGGCTACGCATCACTCCCATTTCTAAAGCGCTGTATGACACTGCTTTAGTGCTTCCTATTGATTGTAATAAAATAATTAAAGTGTAATGAACGTTTTTTAGTAATAACCCATATTTGAGACAAACTCAGGAGGCTGATTGATCTGTATATTTCAACCCCCTTCTGGGATCCTCTTCAGCTGAAGAGGATCCCAGAAGGGGGTCGAAATGTACAGATCATTCAACCTGAGTTTCTGCCTCGAAGTAGGTTATTATTGAGCATAATAATAGAAGAATAATGACGATATTCCAACAAAAATCTATACGGATTGACAGATTATATTTACAAGGATTTCAAAATCGCTTTCGGAAGAGATTTTCAAGAAAATTTAATACTGAAGCTACGAAATATAAGAATAATATTAATCTGCTACAATGACTGAGCCGGATATTTAAAATATTATATTAGTGGTAAAGTGTTAAATCAGTAGGGGTTGCACGGAACCTGGGAAAGGGAAGATAATCAAGATTGTGAGGGGTTTGGACCTCGATCTGGCATTTACTCCTAGGTCAGAATTACACATGCACATATACACGTAGGTTAGTGCAACAAACACACACACACACGGTTTACAGACAATGTGAAGCTAATGCGCAGAATTCAAGTGAATGAGGATCAGGTACGACTACAGAGGGATCTGGACAGGCTGCAAGTCTGTTTCGACAAATGACTCCTGGAATTTAACCCCACCAAGTGCAAAGTCATAAAGATTGGGGAAGATCAAAGAAGACCGCAGACAGAGCACAGGCTAGGGAGACAAAGACTGAAAACTTCACTCAAAAAAAAAAAAAAAAGGATCTTGAGGTGAGTATAATACCGAGCACATCTCCTCAGGAGCACATCACCCAAATAACTGCTGCAGCATATGCGCCTGAAAAACCTAAGAGTAGCATTTCGACACCTGAGTAAGAAATTATTCAAGACTCTGTACACCGTGTAAGTCAGGCCCATGTTGGGGTATGCAGAACCTAGTAAAGCACGTCAATAAATTAGAGAAATGGCAAAGGTTTGCAACAAGATTAGTCCCGGAGCTAAGGGGTATGTCCAACGAGGAGAGGTTAAGAGACACTGGAGGACAGGAGGGATATGGGAGACGTAACGACATATAAAATACTGAAAGGAATTGACAAGGTGGATAAGGACAGGATGTTTCAGAGAAGGGACACAGCAACAAGGGGTCACGACTAGAGGTTGAAAACTCAGATGAATTACAGGGATCTTAGAAAGTATTTCTTCAGTCATAGAGTTGTCAGGAAGTGGAACAATCTGGAGAGTGATGTAGTGGAGGCAAGATCCATACATAGCTTTAAAGATACAATAAAGCTCATGTAGGAGGGAGTAGACCTAGTAGCAACCAGCGAAGAGACGGGGCCAGGACCTGTGAATCGACCCCTGCAACCACAAATAGATGAGTACACACACACACACACACACACACACACACACACACACACACACACACAGGCTTCAAGTTCCTGTAGTGAATAATTGAAGGCTTGGTGCTGAGCGTCCATCCTGATACCGGAACTCCGTAGGAAATGCAACAACAATGTAATGGAGAGTACAGTGTCTCTATAATGGAGAATGATATATAGGTGAGTACAAATAGGAAATGCGTCTGTCTTCGACTCAGCAGACGGAGGATCAAGTCTCCATGTCGTGTGCTGAATGACTCACATTAGTTTAATTCTTGAAGTGAATTAAAAATGGAGAATACAACATTAATATAGCGTAGATTACTGCAGTATGATGGATAGTGCTGAATATATAAATAATACATCATTAATGCAGTACAGATTACAAGTGTAATGGAGGATAGTGTAGCTGAAAATACAGCACTAACTCTTTGACAAATATGTCATTAATACAAGGTAAAGTACAGCTTAAATACATGATACATTATACAGTGGAAGATACAGTATCAATGGAACAGGAGATGCAGTAGTAATGTAAGGGAAAGCATAAGATCAACACAAAGAAATTTCTAAAAGACTGAAAGTACAGTATGAATACAGTGATATATTACAGCATTATAAGAATACAAAATTCACTAATAGAAAGTATCTGATAAGCATAATAGCAAATGATCAATATAACGAAAACACAACATTAATGGTAAAATACATCAACAATATACACTATACAACAATAATGGTAAAATACATCACCATTTGTTTAAACTTTTTTTTAATACAACGTGAAAATTTTCAAGAGTAAAGTGAGAGATACAGCAGCTGGACAGAGAACTGTAACAATTTAATACAGTTCGTCGTTGTTAATTGTTGAATTGGTCCCCTTTGATGTGGAATAGGACAGAACCCCTGGAGAGATGTGTGAACCTAAGGAAGGCATCGAGACTGCGAATGATTATCTGTATATATATATATATATATATATATATATATATATATATATATATATATATATATATATATTATTTACTTTTTCTCAGCTGTTTTTGCCACACGGTGATCCAGGAAATTGCTTTCGTGTATACCGAAGAAATCCTGCATTTAAAAGTAACTTGATTGGGGAGTATTTTTAATTCGAGATATTTTTTTTATTCCTTTGTTGGTCAATTTGTTGCTCGCTGAGTGATCAAACAAATTGTAACTGCCAGCACAGGCATAAAGAATACCATCAAACGAGCAACGTTACAAGCTGTCAGTCCAATAAAATTGCAATTCATTTATATATATATATATATATATATATATATATATATATATATATATATATATATATATATATATATATATACAGTATTTGGATAAGGGTAAAGATGTTTTTGTGGATTTATGGATTTGGAAAAGGCGTATGATAGGGTAGATAGGGGGCAATGTGGCAGATGTTGCAGGTGTATGGAATAGGAGGAAGGTTACTGAAAGCAGTGAAGAGTTTTATGAGGATAGTGAGGCTCAGGTTAGAGTGTGTAGGAGGGAAGGGACTATTTCCCAGTAAAAGTGGGCCTTAGACAAGGATGTGTGATGTCACCGTGGTTGTTCAATATATTTATAGATGGGGTTGTAAGAGAAGTGAATGCGAGGGTCTTGGCAAGAGGTGTTGGGCTAAAAGATAAAGAAGCAAATACAAAGTGGGAGTTGTCACAGTTGCTTTTTGCTGATGACACTGTGCTTTTGGGAGATTCTGAAGAGAAGCTGCAGAGGTTGGTGGATGAATTTGGTAGGTGTGTAAAAGAAGAAAATTGAAAGTGAATATAGGAAAGAGTAAGGTGATGAGGATAACAAAAGAATAGGTGACGAAAGATTGATATCAGATTGGAGGGAGAGAGTATGGAGGAGGTGAATGTATTCAGATATTTGGGAGTGGACATGTCGGCGGATGGGTCTATGAAGGATGAGGTGAATCATAGAATTGATGGGGGGAAAAGGTGAGTGGAGCACTTGGAGTCTGTGGAGACAAAGAACCTTGTCCATGGAAGTAAAGAGGGGAATGTATGAGAGTATAGTTATACCAACGCTCTTATATGGGTGTGAAGCATGGTGATGAATGTTGCAACGAGGAGAAGGCTGGAGGCAGTGGAGATGTCATGTCTGAGGTCAATGTGTGGTGTGAATATAATGCAGAGAATTCGGAGTTTGGAAATTAGGAGGAGGTGCGGGATTACCAAAACGATTGTCCAGAGAGCTGAGGAGGGGTTGTTGAGGTGGTTTGGACATGTAGAGAGAATGGAACGAGACAGAGTGACTTCGAGAGTGTATAAATCTGTAGTGGAGGGAAGGCGGGGTAGGGGTCGGCCTAGGAAAGGTTGGAGGGAGGGGGTAAAGGAAGTTTTGTGTGCGAGGGGCTTGGATTTCCAGCAAGCATAAGAACATAAGAACATAAGAAAGGAGGAACACTGCAGCAGGCCTGTTGGCCCATACTAGGCAGGTCCTTCACAATCCATCCCACTAACAGAATATTTGCTCAACCCAATTTTCAAAGCTACCCAAGAAATAAGCTTTGACAATTCTACCCACTCATGCGCGAGTCCCACTCAAATCCAACCCCTCTCACTCATGAATTTATCCAACCTAAATTTGAAACTACCCAAGGTCCTAGCTTCAATAACCCTACTAGGCAGACTGTTCCACTCATCAACTACCCTATTTCCAAACCAATACTTTCCTATATCCTTTCTAAATCTAAACTTATCTAACTTGAATCCATTATTGCGGGTTCTCTCTGGGGAGATATCCTCAAGACCTTATTTATATCCCCTTTTTTAATACCCATTTTCCACTTGTATACCTCGATCATGTCTCCCTCATTCTACGTCTTACAAGTGAATGTAATTTTAGGGTCTTCAATCTTTCTTCGTAAGGAAGATTTCTAATGCTATGTATTAATTTAGTCATTCTACGCTGAATGTTTTCTAACGAATTTATGTCCATTCTGTAATATGGAGACCAGAACTGAGCTGCGTAATCTAGGTGAGGCCTTACTAATGATGTATAAAGCTGTAATATAACCTCTGGACTTCTGTTGCTAACACTTCTTGATATAAATCCCAGTAATCTATTTGCCTTATTACGTACGCTTAGGCATTGCTGTCTTGGTTTAAGGTTGCTGCTTACCATCACCCCAAGTCCTTCTCGCAATCTGTATGGCTAAGTTCTACGTTATTTAACTTATAAGTGCTTGGGTTATGAACACTCCCGAGCTTCAGAACCTTGCATTTATCTACATTGAACTGCATCTGCCACTTTTCTGACTACGAATTAAGTTTGTCTAAATCTTCCTGAAGTTCTATGACATCTATGTTTGAATCAATTATCCTACCTATCTTCGTGTCGTCGGCGAATTTGCTCATATCACTAGTAATTCCTCATCAAGGTCATTGATATATATTATAAATAACAATGGGCCTAAGACTGATCCCTGTGGAACACCACTTGTTACAAGTCCCCATTCGGATTTAACCCCATTTATGCACACTCTCTGCTTCCTATTGGTGAGCCATGACTCGATCCATGACAGCACTTTTCCCCAATGCCATGAGCTGCCACTTTCTTTAACAGTCTCTGGTGCGGTACTCTATCAAAAGCCTTACTAAAGTCTAAATAAACAATATCGAATTCTTTATCGTGATCAACAGCCTCAAAAGCTTTACTGAAGAAGGTTAATAAATTAGATAGGCAGGAACGGCCCTCGTGAATCCATGCTGGGTATCATTAATCAAATTATGGTTATCTAGATGGCTTCTAATAATATCAGCTATAATTGACTCTAGTAATTTGCCTACAATTGAGGTCAGGCTTATTGGCGGTAGTTTGACGGTAGTGACTTGTCCCCTGCTTTAAAAATAGGAATTACATTAGCCATCTTCCACATATCAGACACTACACCTGTTTGAAGAGATAAATTAAAATGTTAGATATTGGTTCACAGAGTTCCATTTTGCTTTCCCTTAAGAACCCTTGCAAAAGCTCATCAGGACCCGGCGATTTATTTGTTTCAGTCGGTCCAGCTGTTTCATAATCATTTCGCTAGTGACTGTGATATTACATAATTTATTTTCTTCTGGGCCTCTGTAAAAATTAATTACTGGGATATTATTAATGTCTTCCTGTGTGAAAACCGAGAGAAAATAATTATTAAAAATAGAGCACATATCATTCTCCTTGTCAGTAAGATGCCCAAAGTGTGTGAGCGTATTTGATAGGAGTGAATGGAGGCATATGGTTTTTAATACTTGACGTGCTGTTGGAGTGTGAGCAAAGTAACAGTTATGAAGGGATTCAGGGAAACCGGCAGGCCGGACTTGAGTTCTGAGATGGGAAGTACAGTGCCGGCACTCTGAAGGAGGGGTAAATGTTGCAGTTTTATAACTGTAGTGTAAAGCAAACCTTCTGGCAAGACAGTGATGGAGTGAATGATGATGAAAGTTTTTCTTTTCGGGCCACCCTGCCTTGGTGGGAATCGGCCGATGTGTTAATAAAATAAATAATATATATATATATATATATATATATATATATATATATATATATATATATATATATATATATATATCGTAATAAGTAGAATCAATAAATGTGTAATGAACCTATAGTTACGCTCACACAGGGCGCTTTATCAAGTCACAATTTTACTTGTTACATGACAAACATCTATGTGTGGGTGAAACGTCGTGAATAAATGATTCCAAATAATTGCACTTGTGTCTGCCATTGTGTGTGTATTTTATACCATTTTTGATCCATCCTGTGTAACACTAAAGATACAATAAATTTAAGCCACTCAGTGGTATATTGAAGGTTGAGTTATTAACGTTTAGATCTTCCTTACGAAGAAAGATTGAAGACCCTAAAATTACATTCACTTGTAAGACGTAGAATGAGGGGAGACATGATCGAGGTATACAAGTGGAAAATGGGTATTAACAAAGGGGATATAAATAAGGTCTTGAGGATATCTCTCCAAGAGAGAACCCGCAATAATGGATTCAAGTTAGATAAGTTTAGATTTAGAAAGGATATAGGAAAGTATTGGTTTGGAAATAGGGTAGTTGATGAGTGGAACAGTCTGCCTAGTAGGGTTATTGAAGCTAGGACCTTGGGTAGTTTCAAATTTAGGTTGGATAAATTCATGAGTGAGAGGGGTTGGATTTGAGTGGGACTCGCGCATGAGTGGGTAAAATTGTCAAAGCTTATTTCTTGGGTAGCATTGAAAATTGGGTTGAGCAAATATTCTGTTAGTGGGACGGATTGTGAAGGACCTGCCTAGTATGGGCCAACAGGCCTGCTGCAGTGTTCCTCCTTTCTTATGTTCTTATGTTCTTAAGACTACACTCGGGAAACCTTAGCGACTCCTTACTTAATTTAGGAATCCCTGGAGATACAAGCGAATCAGGAACCCTTGGGGACCCTGTGCTTGACCCAGGAATCCCTCGAGATTTCGTTGGTATTGAAATTCATTGGGATCTCCTAGAGTTCAGGAATATTTTGAGGTCTCTTAACGTGATCCCACAATCTCCTTAACTATCTTAATTCCCGTGGATTCCGGCCACAGTCAGACCTCTACCATGGTCTATGGTCTATGTCTGGAGCGACCAACCTCACGGCCATAAGAGCTACGTGTGGCCCTTAAACTGGTTTTGTGTACTCATCAAGAGGCATCGTCCCTCACCGATCTGCAGCGTACACAACAAGGGTGTGTATTTATATATATATATATATATATATATATATATATATATATATATATATATATATATATATATGCATGCAATATCACAGTAAGGTGATATCACAATATGCAGGACAACTACTGTGAAAAAATAGTGAACTTCCAAGCAATTTCGTGACTTCTCACATTATCAAGGAACTGTTCACAGTTCCTCACTCACCTCCCCCACACTCACATCCTGCTCTTCTTCACTCCTAAACGATGTTGTACCTCCCGGCCAGTACATGAAATTATCGCCTCCTCTTTTCATCGACATTTAAAAGTTCTTCAAAATATTCCGCCATCTACCCAATACCTCCAGCTCCCCATCTACTAACTCCCTACTCTGTTTTTAACTGACAAATCCATTCGTTCCCTAGGCTTTCTTACCTTGTTTATCTCACTCCAAAATTTTTCTTGTTTTCAGCAAAATTTCTTGACAGATCCTCTCCCATTCTTTCATCCGCTCTTCTTTTGCACTCTCTCACCACTCTCTTCACCTTTCTTTTACTCTCCATATACTCTGCTCTTCTACTAACACTTCTGTTTTGTAAAAACCTCTCATAAGCTACCTTTTTCTCTTTATCACACCCTTTACTTCTTCATTCCACCACTCACTCCTCTTTCCTCCTGCACCCACCCTCCTATAACCACAAACTTCTGCCCCACATTCTAATACTGCATTTTTATTAACCTTCTTCAGTAAAGCTTTTGAGGCTGTTGATCACGATAAAGAATTCGATATTGTTTATTTAGACTTTAGTAAGGCTTTTGATAGAGTACCGCACCAGAGACTGTTAAAGAAAGTGGCAGCTCATGGCATTGGGGGAAAAGTGCTGTCATGGATCGAGTCATGGCTCACCAATAGGAAGCAGAGAGTGTGCATAAATGGGGTTAAATCCGAATGGGGACTTGTAACAAGTGGTGTTCCACAGGGATCAGTCTTAGGCCCATTGTTATTTATAATATATATCAATGACCTTGATGAGGGAATTACTAGTGATATGAGCAAATTCGCCGACGACACGAAGATAGGTAGGATAATTGATTCAAACATAGATGTCATAGAACTTCAGGAAGATTTAGACAAACTTAATTCGTGGTCAGAAAAGTGGCAGATGCAGTTCAATGTAGATAAATGCAAGGTTCTGAAGCTCGGAGTGTCCATAACCCAAGCACTTATAAGTTAAATAACCTAGAACTTAGCCATACAGATTGCGAGAAGGACTTGGGGGTGATGGTAAGCAGCAACCTTAAACCAAGACAGCAATGCCTAAGCGTACGTAATAAGGCAAATAGATTACTGGGATTTATATCAAGAAGTGTTAGCAACAGAAGTCCAGAGGTTATATTACAGCTTTATACATCATTAGTAAGGCCTCACCTAGATTACGCAGCTCAGTTCTGGTCTCCATATTACAGAATGGACATAAATTCGTTAGAAAACATTCAGCGTAGAATGACTAAATTAATACATAGCATTAGAAATCTTCCTTACGAAGAAAGATTGAAGACCCTAAAATTACATTCACTTGTAAGACGTAGAATGAGGGGAGACATGATCGAGGTATACAAGTGGAAAATGGGTATTAACAAAGGGGATATAAATAAGGTCTTGAGGATATTCTCCAAGAGAGAACCCGCAATAATGGATTCAAGTTAGATAAGTTTAGATTTAGAAAGGATATAGGAAAGTATTGGTTTGGAAATAGGGTAGTTGATGAGTGGAACAGTCTGCCTAGTAGGGTTATTGAAGCTAGGACCTTGGGTAGTTTCAAATTTAGGTTGGATAAATTCATGAGTGAGAGGGGTTGGATTTGAGTGGGACTCGCGCATGAGTGGGTAGAATTGTCAAAGCTTATTTCTTGGGTAGCTTTGAAAATTGGGTTGAGCAAATATTCTGTTAGTGGGATGGATTGTGAAGGACCTGCCTAGTATGGGCCAACAGGCCTGCTGCAGTGTTCCTCCTTTCTTATGTTCTTATGTTCTTATCCCAACTCTCTTCAACCCCCCCACTACTCCTACTTGCACTAGCCCACCTTTCTGCCAATAGTTGCTTATATCTCACCCTAACTTCCTCCTCCCTTAGTTTATACACTTTTACCTCTCTCTTACTTGCTGTTGCCATTTTCCTTTTGTCCCATCTACCTTTTACTCTAACTGTAGCTACAACCAAATAATGATCTGATATATCCGTTGCCCCTCTATAAACATGTACATCCTGAAGCCTACTCATCAACCTTTTATCCACCAATACATAATCCAACAAACTACTTTCCTTACGTGCTATATCATACCTTGTATATTTATTTATCCTCTTTTTCATAAAATATGTATTACTTATTACCAAACCTCTTTCTACACATAGCTCAATTAATGGCTCCCCATTTACATTTACCCCTGGCACCCCAAATTTACCTACTACTCCATCCACAACATTTTTACCCACTTTAGCATTAAGATCCCCAACCACAATTACTCTCTCACTTGGTTCAAAACTCCCACACACTCACTCAACATTTCCCAAAATCTCTCTCTCTCTACACTTCTCTCTCTCAGGTGCATAAACACTTACTATAACCCACTTTTCACATCCAACCTTTATTTTACTCCACATAATCCTTGAATTTATACATTTATATTCCTTCTTTACCTGCCATAACTGATTATTCAACATTATTGCCACTCCTTCTTTAGCTCTAACTCTATTTGAAACCCCTGATCTAATCCCATTTATTTCTCCCCACTGAAACTCTCCTACCCCCTTCAGCTTTGTCTCACTTAAAGCCAGGACATCCAGCTTCTTTTCATTCATAACATCTACAATCATCTCTTTCTTATCATTCGCACAACATCCACGCACATTCAAACATCCCACTTTGACGATTTTCTTCTTCTTCTTTTTAGTAAGCTATACAGGAAAAGGGGTTACTAGCCCATTGTTCCCGGCATTTTAGTTGACTTTTACAACACGCATGGCTTACGGAGGAAAGATTCTTATTCCACTTCCCCATAGATATGAAAGGGAAAAGCAATAAGAACAAGAACTATTAAGATAAAATCAAAGAAAACTCAGATGAGTGTGTATACAATAAACGTGTACATGTTTGCGTAGTGTGACCTAAGTGTAAGTAGAAGTAGCAAGACGTACCTGAAATCTTGCATGTTTATGAGACAGAAAAAAAGACACCAGCAATCCTACCATCATGTAAAACAGTTTCAGGTTTCTGTTTCACAGTCACCTGGCAGGATGGTAGTACCTCCCTGAGTGGTTGCTGTCTACCAACCTACTACCTATATATATATATATATATATGTCGTGCCGATTAGGTAAAACTGGTCAATTAGCAAGAACTCATCTAAAATTAAGTCCTTTCTAAAATTTTCTCTTATACGTTTAAAGATATATTTTTTTCATTTATGTTAATGTAAGAATTTATAATTTTGTACCAAGAGAAACTTTGAAAACCTACCTAACCTTATTACAACAAGCGCAATTTAATTTAGCCTAACCCAACTAAATATATTTTAGATACGTTAACATTAATTTAATAATAAACAAACACAATGAAATATATTTTTTTCGTTATGTTCAGAATGATTTTGGCGAAATTATTGCATACACTAATTTTCACTTGTCTTATATGGCAAGGTGAGCGTTGCTATTTAAGCCAAAATCGCAAGTTTTACCTAATCGGCACGACATATATATACATATACGATGAACTGCAAAATGTAGTTGACTCCCACATGAAGCGCTTGGACACGGTGTGTCCTCAAAAATGTAAACAACTGTATGTCAAAGACCCAAAACACAGATACAAATGGAGAACCGCTGATAGTACTGAAAAATAAACACATGGACAATGAAAATTTTATTGTGACAGCGTTACACTCTTATTGTAGCTTTATCAAGTCAGGCTGCTTGGAAATAATATAGTCAATATTTAAAAAAAAAGTATTAAAATTGCGAATAATATTGGTAAGTATTAGGTAAAAGTTGATAACAGAGGCTAGAATTTAATATCTGAACATACATACATACATATATGATATATATATATATATATATATATATATATATATATATATATATATATATACGTATATATATATATATATATATATACGTATATATATATATATATATATATATATATATATATATATATATATATATATATATATATATATATATATATTGAGGAGGAGGAGGCAGAGAATGAGGAGGAGACCAAAGAAGAAGAGGATTAAGAAGAAAAAGAGAAAGGAAAAAGGACTGGAAATAAGAAACAAAAAAGATGAAATAAAATGGGAAGTGGAAAAGAAGCAGGAGGAAAAAAAGGGGGGGAGGGAAGGAAAAGAAGAGGGAGAAGAAAAAAATAGTAGGAGACGACGATGATGATGATGTATCGCCTTGACAGATAATGATGCAGAACTAAGGGAAGGGCAACTCTTGGGCAAGGTTTCACTTCAGCCATGATTGTCTGGTCACGCGAGGAAGACTGTCTTAACTGGTCCTCTCATGAACTGACACACATGACGTGAGTCAGACTGTCTTAACTGGTCCTCTCATGAACTGACACACATGACGTGAGTCAGACTATCTTAACTGGTCCTCTCATGAACTGACAGACACATGACAGAATTCATTGTTTTAACTGGTCTTTTGTTGACTGACAGATATAGTGAAGGAGATAACAAATGCTGTCATGTACTGACAGACCCTTGGAGTGAGTGAGACTGGTGCTGTCATGTACTGACAGACCCTTGGAGTGAGTGAGACTGGTGCTGTCATGTACTGACAGACCCTTGGAGTGAGTGAGACTGGTGCTGTCATGTACTGACAGACCCTTGGTGTGAGACTGCTTTACTTGGTGTCCTCATATGAACAGGTGGACCCGAGACAGAAGATAGATAGCCAAGGAAGAAACTATGATGACTCATGAGTCCCCTTTTCGGCCATGTTAGCATGACTTGGAAATGAGATGATACGGTTATTTAGGTCTGCGTGCGACGCGGTACTAGAGACTGCGGCGGCGGTGATACTGACGGCTGTTTTAGGCCTGGTAAGACAAACCTTAGCACATTTCTTGGTGATGAAGTGCTCTTGATCCAGGGAGTAGGAGGTGCTCTTCCCCTCCTTGCTTCAAACTTGATTACTTCCCATTCTCCGGACGCTGTGTGACTCCTAACGGGTTTAGCGCTTCCTTACTGCATATAATATTACCAGTGAGAGGGTACGGAATGCAGGTAAAAACATGGAAGAAATGTTTTTTCGAGACCACGTTTTGGCCTGTGCAGAGCTCTGCACAGAGCGAAACGTTGTCTCAATTGAAGCTTGTCGGCAATACTACACCTGTACCAATCAAGTTTTGGTTTGATGGTAGGGAAGGGGATCGAGCTTCAGCTCTTGGGTCCGCCTATCAACTACTCACGAATAGTCACACTATTCCTGGCTTCAAAGGCTCATAAATCAAACCAGCTCTTAAAACCTTTATACGAATTCCGCTTCCACAATTCCCTCATGCAAATTGCTGCAATGCCTGACCACTCCGAGACTGAAGATGCATTTACTGATGTTTCTTGACTTGGATGCGTCCTTAATTTCTAAGTCCCATTGTTCCAGTTTACTCTTATAAAACAGTCTGGCTGTGTCTGCCCATTTAAAGACCCCTGAGTATCTTGGACTTCGTAATCATGTCTCCCCTTCTTCCCAGCTTTTTCAGTGTTGTAATGTTTAGATCCTCTACTTTCTGTGTATGTTTCTCTTATCTCTTGGATTAGTCTTGTAATGAAGCTCATTTGTTTTCCCAGTTTCGAGTCATGTTTCAATGGGGGAGAGTTTTGTGTGTGTGTGTGTGTGTGTGTGTGTGTGTGTGTGTGTGTGTGTGTTGTGTGTGTGTGTGTGTGTGTGTGTGTGTGCTGTGTGTGTGTGTGTGTGTGTGTGTGTGTGTGTGTGTGCCTGTGCGTTAACGTGTATATAACTCGGTGCACATTTCCCGGCACACAACAGACTGCTGGCAACTCCAGCACCCAGATAAACTTGTCCCATGTGATGAATACTTGATGAAGTGTATACGACCTACAGGAATTAAAGTCCCCTTCTCCCCTGGCTCATTCTCCCCCTCCTGCCTCTATATTGCCCCTTGTTTACTACTCGCTTACACGCACCTTTATTGCTACTCCTCTTCTGTGTTCCCTCTAGTTGTTCATTTTATTTTTCTTTCCATGATTTTTCTTAACTCTGTCACAGTGATACTTTTCCCTGGATTTGTTTACCTTGCCATTTAAGTTTTCGAATTTTACCATCGTGGCTGTTAGCTTCGCTTGACTTTTTTTTTTTATTTGTTCGTGAAATTCTTTTTATATTTTTTATGACAGTCGAATTATCATTAACATTACGATAACGATGCTAATAGTACTACTGTTACTATTTCTTTTGCTATTTCTTTTACTACTACTACTACTATTCTTCTATACTATTATTATTACTACTACTAATAATAATATTTATTATTAACGCCAACAAAGACAAGCGTAAAGGTTTAGATTAAGAATGGACACTAAATCCTGTACATACACTGGCTCTGGTCTATTTACTGATATAAACAGTGATCTTGGCACTGAAATGGAAGCTGTAGCCTCAGTTACAAATGCAAGTATAGAATATATGAAAGGTACGTGAACAATTCAGGAATAAGCTGATGATAAACAAACACCAGCGTAGAGGGTCAGATACACAGACCAGAGAACAGGTGCTCAAATAAACGAAAATAGTCTGTCAGATGATGGTTAAAAATCGGCTGGCCTATCCCATCTAGGTTATACATCCCATTTAAAAAATATATATAAAAAAATACCACAAAGTGATAAGCTTAGACTCAATTGTGCAGTCTTGGTTGGTTGGTTTGCAGATTATCGACTATTCGAGCGTCACTACGGCTGCATGTTACCTGCACACCACTAGTCAAAGATGTTTTATTCCCTAAAGTAAAGGGATTAAAGTAAATTCTGAGTGTATGTAAACAACCTTGACAGTCATAGGTACAGTCATAAGTGCAGTCATAAGTGCAGTCATAGGTGCAGTCATAGGTGCAGTCATAGGTACAGACGTAGGTGCAGTCATAGGTACAGTCATAGGTGCAGTCATAGGTACAGTCATAGGTGCAGTCATAGGTAGAGTCTTAGGTGCAGTCATAGGTACAGTCATAGGTACAGACGTAGGTGCAGTCATAGGTACAGTCATAGGTACAGACGTAGGTGCAGTCATAGGTGCAGTCATAGGTACAGTCATAGGTGCAGTCATATGTACAGTCATAGGTGCAGTCATAGGTACAGTCTTAGGTGCAGTCATAGGTACAGTCATAGGTACAGACGTAGGTGCAGTCATAGGTACAGTCATAGGTACAGTCATAGGTACAGTCATAGGTACATAGGTACAGACGTAGGTGCAGTCATAGGTACAGTCATAGGTACAGTCATAGGTACAGTCATAGGTGCAGTCATAGGTACAGTCAGGTACAGTCAGGTAGTCATAGGTACAGTCAGGTACAGTCATAGGTACAGTCATAGGTGCAGTCATAGGTACAGTCAGGTACAGTCATAGGTACAGTCATAGGTGCAGTCATAGGTACAGTCATAGGTGCAGTCAGGTACAGTCATAGGTACAGTCATAGGTAGTCATAGGTGCAGTCATAGGTACAGTCACAGGTACAGTCATAGGTACAGTCAGGTACAGTCATAGGTACAGTCATAGGTACAGTCATAGGTACAGTCATAGGTACAGTCATAGGTGCAGTCATAGGTACAGTCAGGTACAGTCATAGGTACAGTCATAGGTACAGACGTAGGGGCAGTCATAGGTACAGTCAGGTACAGGTGCAGTAAAATTTAACAAGAATATTTATGTATGCTACTTCAACATGTCTCACTTTACTTACTGTGAGTTACTCTCACAAAGAAAAATGTAAGTTTTATTTTTAAGTAACAATAAGTTGCTTTTATGGTTAACTTCACGCTCCTTTGTTCACTATTGCTGTGTTGTGTCTGGAGTTACAGTAACGTGAATTGTGGTAAACTATTTCCGCAGAATTGTGCTTTCCACCTCTCATCTACTGTAACTTTATATAGGTGTGTGTTAGTTGTGTGTGTTAGTTGTGTGTGTTAGTTGTGTGTATGTGTACGTACGTGCGGGGAAGGGGGGTCGAATCGTAGCTCCTGGTATCACCTCTTAAATCCTATCGAACGGTATCACTGATTCCTAGCCTCTAAGGCCCATTTATATCTCCTCTTGAAACTCTGTAAATATTTTAGTTATGCTGGGGGGGAGGTTAACCTCTACCTCTTGTTCCCGGTCTTGGGCTGCGCCTGCGGTCCTCCCGGACACAGTCAACCTGCATGGACATAATTCATGATAGATATTTAATTCAGTAAATTATGTAGCGGTTATATGTCCAGTATCTTTTTTTCCCAAATTAATCTTCAACAATATGCATTGCATGCTAACGACAAACTCAAATTTCCATTCACGTTTTTTTTCTACAGTGGATTATTATTATTATTATTATTATTATTATTATTATTATTATTTTGTCATCATTATTTCATTATCAGTATTACATTATTATTTATTTATTACATTAGTTTTGTTATAACTATTATTATTATTATTATTACGTTCCTTGCTTCTATGTATTAGTTATTATGATTTTCATATGATAATTATTGTATATTTCTCGCGTTTTAAAGATTTTAGATTTAGACTTTGCCGCCGAAGCTGCTGGTTTATTGTACATCAGTTATGGAGATGGTGAGAATAAATAAAGTGTGGGTAAAGGGTGTAAGAGGGAGGGGAAGGGGGATGCAATGGACTGGGAGAGTAGGACGATGGGAGGGAATAGGAGGGATGGGGAGGGAGGGGACAAGAAGGGATGAAGGAGAGTGGGAACGGATATGAGAGACGAGAGGTGGACCAGCACACCTTAGTGGGGTACTGCCTGATCACTTAAGTTGTGAGGAGGGTGAGCCGCACCGCTCGATACCATAAGCAACACAATCTGATTATTGGTATTGTAAAGCAATTAGTGGTGATGAACCGAAGCCATGCGTCATGTAGACGGATGTGTCGATGTACTCCTGAAACTCTAGGAAGAAATTTAAGCTTTTAATGTTCCATCGATTTTCTGATAAGGATGGGAGAACGAGTAGCAGCAACGGGAACTGCCGAAGAAAAATATAAACCCGAGGCCTCAGGGGACCAGAGATTCCTTAAATGTGTTAAAGGAAAGTTTTATTTTTATTTGGTAAATTTAATGTTTTTATTATAGCGCAGGAAGTATTGGAGACTCGATCCTCAGTCCTCTGATAGGGAGGTAGATATGTTTCCTACCAATACTCACCAACGTCTTCAAGATGGTGATAGGACTCGCTGCTAAGATGCCAGTCTTAGGAAGGCCACCTTAGCGTGGTGTCTGGTTCGAGCGGTTTGTGCCAAAAAGAAAAAGTGCCATTCTCAATTCAGGGTGCATGCTTCGCTAAGAAACTAGCAACTCTTTCGGCACAAATGGTAGGTATGTTTTCCCTTTCGTCAAAATGTTGCTGACACGGCCAATGACACGCACAACAAATTATGGATATGGATTGTTGAATATAAAAAATAAGACTGAATAGTTTTACTTGCTTTGTGTTTATAAGTAATGTTTTATGAGAGTGACTTGGTCACGACAGTAGCAAGTTCATAATGATAGTGTAAGTTTAACCACGGAACATGTTCAAAGCGCTGAATGACAAAACGGTTCTAGTGTTTTGCAAGTAAAATAAATGAGGAGCAGAAAGTGGACTGTCATCTTTAAATGACACTTTCACAACCATTCTATGGTAGCTTACACAGTCATGGTCTATGGTAACGTACACAGTCATGGTCTATGGTAACGTACACAGTCATGGTCTATGGTAACTTACACAGTCATGTTCTATGGCAACTTACACAGTCATGTTCTATGGTAACTTAGTCATGTTCTATGGTAACTTAGTCATGTTTTATTGTTACTTACACATTCATGTTCTATGGAAAACCCCTGTGGTTTAGCGCTTCTATTTGATTATAATAATAATAATAATGTTCTATGGTAACTTACACAGTCATGTTCTATGGTAACTTACACAGTAATGTTCTATGGTAACTTACACAGTCATGTTCTATGGTAACTTACACAGTCATGTTCTATGGTAACTTACACAGTCATGTTCTATGGTAACTTACACAGTCATGTTCTATGGTAACTTACACAGTCATGTTCTATGGTAACTTACACAGTCATGTTCTATGGTAACTTACACAGTCATGTTCTATGGTAACTTACACAGTCATGTTCTATGGTAACTTACACAGTCATGTTCTATGGTAACTTACACAGTCATGTTCTATGGTAACTTACACAGTCATGGTTTGTGGTAACCTACACAGTTATGGTTTATGGTAACCTACACAGTCATGGTTTATGGTAACCTACACAGTCATGGTTTAAGGTAACCTACACAGTCATGGTCTATGGAAACCTACAGAGTCATGGTCTATGGAAACCTACACAGTCATGGTATACGGTAACGTCAAACACTACAGCCAAACTTTATTTAAAATTTCATAGGATTTTTTCCAGGTTTCATTGTCATGATAAGAATAAAAGCATCATTTAAAGTGGAACATTTAACACTGACATACCTTTCAAAAAATTAGCATTAGTGAAGTATAAAAGCATTTACAGGGAGAGTAAAATAAGGCCAAATTTCTGAGTTAGTTTTACTGTTGATCGACTTTCTAAACCTTTCAATAACGTGTCTTATGGACTTTTTTTTCTTTCTCGCTGAGTTGTGACTTTACAATAGGTTCAGGAAGGACAACAATATCATCTGAAGTTTACTTAGGCATCTGTGCATGTCTAATGAAGTTAGCAAATATTCGTTATTTCATATATAATTAGGAAATACAATAAAAAAAAATTCTGAGAAATTGTAATCCTGCGCCAAACGATTCTAAACACAAAATCAACATCTAACCGTGAAAAATGTTTAGTTAGCGACCAAAGAAAAAAATTTTGAATACTTATTTTTAAGAAAATTAAAAATGAGTATACAAGGGATGAAGTGTGCAATGATAGCAGTTTGCCACACTGCATGTTGGTGGATTGATGCTACACCAGTGCGCATGATGCTACACCAGTGCGCATGATGCTACACCAGTGCGCATGATGCTACACCAGTGCGCATGATGCTACACCAGTGCGCATGATGCTACACCAGTGCGCATGATGCTACACCAGTGCGCATGATGCTACACCAGTGCGCATGATGCTACACCAGTGCGCATGATGCTACACCAGTGCGCATGATGCTACACCAGTGCGCATGATGCTACACCAGTGCGCATGATGCTACACCAGTGCGCATGATGCTACACCAGTGCGCATGATGCTACACCAGTGCGCATGATGCTACACCAGTGCGCATGATGCTACACCAGTGCGATGCATGCACACCAGTGCATGCTACACCAGTGCGCATGATGCTACACCAGTGCGCATGATGCTACACCAGTGCGCATGATGCTACACCAGTGCGCATGTGCACACCAGTGCGCATGATGCTCACCAGTGCGCATGATGCTACACCAGTGCGCATGATGCTACACCAGTGCGCATGATGCTACACCAGTCGCATGATGCTACACCAGTGCGCATGATGCTACACCAGTGCGCATGATGCTACACCTACACTGATGCACCAGTGCATGATGCTACACCAGTGCATGATGCTACACCAGTGCGCATGATGCTACACCAGTGCGCATGATGACACCAGTGCCATGATGCTACACCAGTGCCATGATGCTACACCAGTGCGCATGATGCTACACCAGTGCCATGATGCTACACCAGTGCCATGATGCTACACCAGTGCGCATGATGCTCACCAGTGCGCATGATGCACACAGATGCACATGATGCTACACCAGTGCGCATGATGCTACCAGTGCCTGAGCCAGTGCCATGATGCTACACCAGTGCACATGATGTGCCACACCCAGTGCCATGATGCTACACCAGTGCACATGATGCTACACCAGTGCGCATGATGCTACACCAGTGCGCATGATGCTACACCAGTGCGCATGATGCTACACCAGTGCGCATGATGCTACACCAGTGCGCATGATGCTACACCAGTGCGCATGATGCTACACCAGTGCGCATGATGCTACACCAGTGCGCATGATGCTCACACTCAGTGCGCATGATGCTACACCAGTGCGCATGATGCTACACCAGTGCGCATGATGCTACACCAGTGCGCATGATGCTACACCAGTGCGATGTGCCATGCAGATGCTACACCAGTGCGCATGATGCTACACCAGTGCGCATGATGCTACACCAGTGCGCATGATGCTACACCAGTGCGCATGATGCTACACCAGTGCGGCATGATGCTGACACCAGTGCGCATGATGCTACACCAGTGCGCATGATGCTACACACCAGTGCGCATGATGCTACACCAGTGCGCATGATGCTACACCATGCCATGATGCTCCATGCATGATGCACACAGTGCGCATGATGCTACACATGCATGATGCACCATGATGATGCTACACCAGTGCACATGATGCTACACCAGTGCGCATGATGCTACACCAGTGCCATGATGCTACACCAGTGCACATGATGCTACACCAGTGCGCATGATGCTACACCAGTGCACATGATGCTACACCAGTGCGCATGATGCTACACCAGTGCACTGATGCTACACCAGTGCGCATGATGCTACACCAGTGCGCATGATGCTACACCTCAGTGCGCATGATGCTACACCAGTGCGCATGATGCTACACCAGTGCGCATGATGCTACACCAGTGCGCATGATGCTACACCAGTGCGCATGCTGCTACACCAGTGCGCATGATGCTACACCAGTGCGCATGATGCTACACCAGTGCGCATGATGCTACACCAGCAAGTGCGCATGATGCTACACTCAGTGCGCATGATGCTACACCAGTGCGCATGATGCTACACCAGTGCGCATGATGCCACCAGTGCCATGATGCTACACCAGTGCGCATGATGCTACACCAGTGCGCATGATGCTACACCAGTCGCATGATGCTCACCAGTGCCATGATGCTACACCAGTGCGCATGATGCTACACCAGTGCGCATGATGCTACACCACTGCACATGATGCTACATCAGTGCGCATGATGCTACACCAGTGCACATGATGCTACACCAGTGCGCATGATGCTACACCAGTGCGCATGATGCTACACCAGTGCGCATGATGCTACACCAATGCACATGATGCTACACCAGTGCGCATGATGCTACACCAGTGCGCATGATGCTACACCAGTGCGCATGATGCTACACCAGTGCGCATGATGCTACACCAGTGCGCATGATGCTACACCAGTGCGCATGATGCTACACCAGTGCGCATGATGCTACACCAGTGCGCATGATGCTACACCAGTGCGCATGATGCTACACTAATGCACATGATGCTACACCAGTGCGCATGATGCTACACCAATGCGCATGATGCTACACCAGTGCGCATGATGCTACACCAGTGCGCATGATGCTACACCAGTGCACATGATGCTACATTAGTGCACATGATGCTACACCAGTGCGCATGATGCTACACCAGTGCGCATGATGCTACACCAGTGCACATGATGCTACACTAATGCACATGATGCTACACCAGTGCACATGATGCTACACCAATGCACATGATGCTACACCAGTGCATATGATGCTACACCAATGCGCATGATGCTACACCAGTGCGCATGATGCTACACCAGTGCGCATGATGCTACACCAGTGCATATGATGTTACACCAATGCGCATGATGCTACACCAGTTCGCATGATGCTACACCAGTGCACATGATGCTACACCAATGCACATGATGCTACACCAGTGCGCATGGTGCTACACCAGTGCGCATGATGCTACACCAGTGCACATGATGCTACACCAGTGCACATGATGCTACACCAGTGCACATGATGCTACACCAGTGCACATGATGCTACACCAGTGCACATGACAGCCGTCATTCAGTACGTGGGATGAGAAAGCAACATTGCAACATTTCATTATTTTTATTGCTGCAACGTTTCGCCTGTATAACAGGCTTCATCAGTCGAATACGGAGAAAACAATTGAAGTTGAAAGTTAATTTTGAGGTAATCAGTCCCTCCGGCTTGAGAGAAGATAGCCATTGGTCAGTCTTCTAGCTTATCTTGTAAGAATGTTATAAATAACGTTTATATAATGATGGTTGGTTTATATAATGATAGCCATTGGTCAGTCTTCTAGCTTATCTTGTAAGAATGTTATAAATAACGTTTATATAATGATGGTTGGTAGACAGCAACCACCCAGGGAGGTACTACCGTCCTGCCAGGTGACTGTGAAACAGAAACCTGAAACTGTTTTACATGATGGTAGGATTGCTGGTGTCTTTTTTCTGTCTCATAAACACGCTGGATAACAGGTATATCTAGCTACTTCTACTTACACTTTAGGTCACACTACACTGGCATACACATGCATATATATACATACACACATCTAGGTTTTTCTTCTTTTTCCTAATAGCTCTTGTTCCTTTTATTTTCTCTATTGTCCATGGGGAAGTGGAAAAGAATCTTTCCTCCGTAAGCCATGCGTGTCGTATGAGGCGACTAAGATGCCGGGAGCAATGGGCTAGTAACCCCTTCTCCTGTACAAATCTACTAAAAACGAGAAGAAGAAAAACTTTATAAAATTGGGTTGTCTGAATGTGCGTGGATGTAGTGCGGATGATAAGAAAGAGATGATTGCCGATGTTATGAATGAAAAGAAGTTGGATGTCCTGGCCCTAAGCGAAACAAAGCTGAAGGGGTAGGCGAGTTTCAGTGGGGAGAAATAAATGGGATTAAGTCAGGAGTATCTGAGAGAGTTAGAGCTAAGGAAGGGGTAGCAATAATGTTGAAGGATCAGTTATGGAAGGAAAAGAGGGAATGTAAATGTGTAAATTCAAGGATTATGTGGATTAAAATAAGGGTCGGATGCGAAAAGTGGGTCATAATAAGCGTGTATGCACCTGGAGAAGAGAGGAGTGTAGAGGAGAGAGAGATTTTGGGAGATGTTAAGCGAATGTATAGGAACTTTTGAACCAAATGAGAGAGTAATTGTGGTAGGGGACCTAAATGCTAAAGTGGGAGAAACATGCAGAGAGGGTGTAGTAGGTAAGTTTGGGGTGCCAGGTGTAAATGATAATGGGAGCCCTTTGATTGAACTTTGTATAGAAAGGGGTTTAGTTATAGGTAATACATATTTTAAGAAAAAGAGGATAAATAAGTATACAAGATATGATGTAGGGCGTAATGACAGTAGTTTGTTGGACTATGTATTGATAGATAAAAGACTGTTGAGTAGACTTCAGGATGTACATGTTTATAGAGGGGCTACAGATATATCAGATCACTTTTTAGTTATAGCTACAGTGGGAGTAAAAGGTAGATGGGATACAAGGAAAATAGAATCAGTAAGTAAAGAGAGGTGAAGGTTTATAAACTAAAAGAGGAGGCAGTTAGGGTAAGATATAAACAACTATTGGAGGATAGATGGGCTAGTGAGAGTGTAGGCAATGGGGTCGAAAATGTATGGGGTAGATTTAAAAATGTAGTGTTAGAGTGTTCAGCAGAAGTTTGTGGTTACAGGCGAGTGGGTGCGGGAGGAAGAGGAGCGATTGGTGGAATGATGATGTAAAGAGAGTAGTAAGGGAGAAAAGTTAGCATATGAGAGGTTTTTACAAAGTTAGAAGTGATGCAAGGAGGGAAGAGTATATGGAGAGAAAAAGAGAGGTTAAAAGAGTGGTGAAGCAATGTAAAAGAGAGCAGATGAGAGAGTGGGTGAGATGTTATCAGCAAATTTTGTTGAAAATAAGAAAAAGTTTTGGAATGAGATTAATAAGTTGAGGAAGCCTAGAGAACAAATGGATTTGACAGCTAAAAATAGGAGAGGAGAGTTATTAAATGGAGAGTTAGAGGTATCGGGAAGATGGAGAGAATATTTTGAGGATTTGTTAAATGTTGATGAAGACAGGAAGCTGTGATTTCGTGTGTAGGGCAAGGAGGAATAACATCTTGTAGGAGTGTGGAAGAGCCAGTTGTGGGTGTAGGGAAAGTTCGTGAGGCAGTGGGTAGAATGAAAGGGGTAAGGCAGCTGGGATTGATGGGATAAAGATAGAAATGTTAAAAGCAGGTGGGGATATAATTTTGGAGTGGTTGGTGCTATTATTTAATAAATGTATGGAAGAGGGTAAGGTACCTAGGGATTGGCAGAGAGCGTGTATTGTTCCTTTGTATAAAGGCAAAGGGGACAAAAGAGAGTGAAAAAATTATAGGGGAATAAGTCTGTTGAGTGTACCTGGTAAAGAACCTTGTCCATGGAAGTAAAGAGGGGAATGTATGAGAGTATAGTTATACCAACGCTCTTATATGGGTGTGAAGCATGGGTGATGAATGTTGCAACGAGGAGAAGGCTGGAGGCAGTGGAGATGTCATGTCTGAGGTCAATGTGTGGTGTGAATATAATGCAGAGAATTCGGAGTTTGGAAATTAGGAGGAGGTGCGGGATTACCAAAACGATTGTCCAGAGAGCTGAGGAGGGGTTGTTGAGGTGGTTTGGACATGTAGAGAGAATGGAACGAGACAGAGTGACTTCGAGAGTGTATAAATCTGTAGTGGAGGGAAGGCGGGGTAGGGGTCGGCCTAGGAAAGGTTGGAGGGACGGGTAAAGGAAGTTTTGTGCGAGGGCTTGGATTTCCAGCAAGCATGTGTGAGCGTATTTGATAGGAGTGAATGGAGGCATATGGTTTTAATACTTGACGTGCTGTTGGAGTGTGAGCAAAGTAACATTTATGAAGGGATTCAGGGAAACCGGCAGGCCGGACTTGAGTTCTGGAGATGGGAAGTACAGTGCCGGCACTCTGAAGGAGGGGTGTAAATGTTGCAGTTTTATAACTGTAGTGTAAAGCACCCTTCTGGCAAGACAGTGATGGAGTGAATGATGATGAAAGTTTTTCTTTTTCGGGCCACCCTGCCTTGGTGGGAATCGGCCGATGTGGTAATAAAAAAATGTGTTAATAAAAATAATGATTCAGCACATGCGTTGAAAAAAAAAAGTTGGAGCATTGGTTGGAGTCATTGAAAAGGTGGGTAAGTTGTTGCTGTTTATTGTGGTGAAGGGATGTAGTGACGGCTGTGAGACGACCACAGCTGTGGACAACCAAGGAGTAGTGACGTGGTCACGGCTGTGGGACGACCACAGCTGTGGACAACCAAGGAGTAGTGACGTGGTCACGACTGTGGGACGACCACAGCTGTGGACAACCAAGGAGTAGTGACGTGGTCACGACTGTGGGACGACCACAGCTGTGGACAACCAAGGAATAGTGACGTGGTCACGACTGTGGGACGACCACAGCTGTGGTCAACCTAGGAGTAGTGACGTGGTCACGACTGTGGGACGACAATAGCTGTGGACAACCAAGGAGTAGTGACGTGGTCACGGCTGTAAGACGACCATAGCTGTGGACAACCAAGGAGTAGTGACGTGGTCACGGCTGTGGGATGACCACAGCTGTGGACAACCAAGGAGTAGTGACGTGGTTACAACTGTATGGCAATGTTGTGACAAATTTTCTAATTGGTGAGGAAATGGAGGTTATAAAATGATGGTGACAGTGGCAAAGACGGAGGTAGCAACAGCAGTGGCAGCAACAGCAGCAACAGTGGTGGAGGCCACCACTGCTTAGTGAAGTAGAGCACTAAATTCTCAACACGCTTCCGAAAATTAAAGAACTTCACAACAAAGACTTACACTGAGCTTCTACGATTCCCTCTTCTCACATCCCTGAATAAAACAGGGGCGTGGGCAATAGCCGGAGCGAGGGCGGAAGCGTAGACGCAGGCGGAGGCGTGGACGTGGGCGGGGACGTAGACGTGGGCACTGGTCTTAGCGGAACCGAGTGCTTAGGCTGGGGTCAAGTGTATATAGAAAGGGTCGTGGGTGGAAGAGTGGGCTTCAACGTGAGCTGGGACAGGAGCTTAGATGTGGGCGAGGGCAGAGATCGCTATATAGGTGAGAGAGGAACGCGGAGTCAACACCAGGATTTATGTGGCAAAAGGACATTTGTAATAAGATTTGCATATCAAAGAGCAGTTTTGCATGGTCGGGCCGCCCGCCAGAGCGTTGCTTCTTTTCCCTCTCACAAGCCATGCGAAGGAGGAAGAAAAAAAGGTCTATATTCTGGCCTGGTGAAATATGTTTGTGTGTGTGTGTTGTTGGCCATTTAATGCATTTAGGTAAACGTGTGTTGTTTAGATCTGGGTCCGAACGAGGAGAGGGAAGGGAGTGAGGCTAGGGGTTTAACCTTTGTGTGTGTCTGTCTCTCTGTGTCTTCCTCTCCCTTTCTTTCATCCTTCTTTCCTCTCTTCTATCCCCTCTTTCCTCTCTTCCATCTTTATTTGATCTCCTCCATCCCCGCACTGCTGAACATCAATAGGAATTCAGCAGAAGTTGGTACATAAGCATGAAATAGATGGTTTTTACTACGCAAGCAGGAAAAAAGCAGAAAATTAGCAGTTTTTACTACTGCATGCGCAGTACCCACTACAGTGTGTGCGACTTTCTCTTGAATAAAGCTGCAAAGGCCGCTCCAGTAGTAGTTTGTGCTACCTTCTGTTGTAGATAGCAGCATGACAGCACCAATAGTCAAGCACACTGCTCACACGAGAAGAAATCAGCAGTAATAATCGCTACATTAACCAGGGGAAGTTAGCAGGAACCGCTAACGTCAGCAAATACTTTTAGGAGTTCCGCGCTCGTATATATACTTCTTAATACACTGTTATTGACCCCCATTCATGGCTTTATAGCGTCGTAGTTATTGATCAATATAGCAGTAATAACCTCCAGGTTATTGCCTGGTTCTTAGTGGGTTGTTGAGTTACTGTTGTGTTCGTCATTTCACGAACCAGAGAAGAACGAGAAAGGCAGAGAATTGTGAGGACAGTGCTTTGGATACTGGGATGACCTGCCTTGTCTCTGGTCAGCGGGCGGAGGATCGAGCCTAAATCACTTCCTGTGATGAATAAGCCACAAGGGTTTAGCATTTTAATGACTTACATTTAGGAGTCTGTCGTCAAGGTACTCTCACTCAGTCATTCAGCACTAGTAGTAGTGGAGACTTAATTCTCCATCCACCACCACGGGACACGTACAGTGTAACTGTACTGACAAGTTAGTACAGTTAGGCAGAGTGTCTGTTTCTCAATAGCAAACGGAGGTTCGAGCCTCCACCAGTCTTTGTCTCCCGTTAGACACGGACCACTAACACTTGCGTCCAAGTATCCACTGACCATTCGGGAACAGGTTATAGTTTGAGGGGAAGAGAGAGAGGGGAAAGAGAGAGGGAGGAAAGAGAGAGAGGGAGGAAAGAGAGAAATTAAAACATCAAACTGCTCAAGCTACATTGCATAATTATTTTTTAGGTAGGCTTGGCTAGGTTAGATTAGTAAGGCAGGGTTATGTTAGATTAGTTTACTAAATCTGGGTTACGTCAATTGAATAAAGCTAGGTTACGTTAAATCAGTTTACTAAATCAGTTTGGGTGCTAAATTAAAAATGTTAATTTATCAACATATTATTTAAAATTTATGGTTTTTAATATTGCCTCCTTCAGCCCAGGGAATACTCGTATTTAATATGAAAAAAATATGCATAAGCAGCAGTTCGTTATAGGCCTAAGTGTTGCATGCCTCCACAAATCGCGTTGTACTCCATACTGAGCCCCCACAAATCGCGTTATATTTTATATTGAGCCCCACAATTCGCGTTTTACTCCATAATCGGTTTCTCTTAGGGTTTAGGATCAATGCATCTGCCCTCGGCTCCTGTCAGTGTTCACACAAATTACACACCCCCTTGAACGTCACAAATCGTGTAAACAAGGGGTCATGTTGGTTCAGACACGATGTACAGGTCCTGAGCTAATCTGGTCAGATTGGATCAAGTGCTGTAAGTGTGAAAAACTTTCACACCTACAGCACTAGGTTTACACCAAATAATTTTTCATGTGAACGATAAAGACCTGTGATCTGCATTTTTTTCGTGAACTTCGTTCTCTCTCTCTCTCTCTCTCTCTCTCTCTCTCTCTCTCTCTCTCTCTCCATAAACATGAGGCCATCATCGAGTAGTGTAATGTCCCCGATATCTGATTACTTAAAGTAAAAAGAGAATAATCCGCTCAGCGTCGGACATAATGTAATTAATTAAGCGAGATCATGTAGATCATGTCATTTAGCAGATTAATTAGTCATAAAGTACTAATTACGCATCGGAAATATATTTAATATCAATGTCATTTATATTTGCCCTCTGCTAAATGTAATAAGTTTTTTCTTATAATTATATATACATTGTTGATATAAAGATGGCATATACAGTACACGAGGTGTGAGAGATACATGTCTAGTACATATTGTTACATGTTTGTCACTGATTATAATGCGAAAATCTCATCCAGCTCCTCCGAGCTGGGGCGTGTGCCCAGAATACAGCATGCATTACCCCTCTGAACAGCAGCGCTGAGTCGCTGGAACAGAAAACTAGCTGCCCTGGGATCCCTAGTTACCCTGTTTAGTATTTTGCCCAGCTCCTTGAGGAACTTAGATGCACTCTTTCCCCATGAGCCAAGGGTCTCCGAGCCTATGGGAACAAACATATAATGATGGGCAAGTTCTCCATATTTTCTCGACTTCTGGGACTCCCTGAAGGTGGCAGCTGCCCCTCCTTCCTCCCTGGTGTATTGGAGACAGGTATCAGCCAAGGTAGATTCACATGTGTAGTCCCACACCACCTGCTTGCCGTCTATCGAGGCTTGAAGGGTGATACCATCTGGACGCTTTTGGCTGCCATCAGATCTGCATAGTTGGAGTGGCTCCCTTACTGCTGGGCATCCGGCTGTTGTGAGGCTCCTCATGATAATGTTATTAACCTCTTCATGTCTTGCAATCTTTCCCTCGGATTTACGACACACAAGATCATGGTACCCGAATCGGTCTGCTGCTTCACTGCCACAAATACACCTGTGTTCGGCGAGAATAGGGGCGGCAAGTCGAAGGGCAACACCAATGCGGATGGTCTGTGGGTCGAGGAGTGTGCCAAGGCTGGAGTTGGGAACAGTTAAAAGAAAGTCTCCTGCATGAGGAGCTCTCACTGCAAGGAGGCGGGCTCTATCCTTCCCTGACACACTCTGAAGCATTTCTGAGGCTATATTCTCTACTATTGGGCCATCCCAGTGCGACTGTTTGTAGTTGTTGGGGGGAGAAGGCCTGGTTTCAGAGCCTGTTAGATTATCCCAGATCCTGGCCCCATCAATGAACTTTTGGTCATGGATTCCAATCGTGTCCCTAAGATGTTCAGGGAGAATTGCTGCTACAAGCCCTCTGGATGCAATGCATGAAGACAGGAAAGCAGGTAGAGCAATCTGAGATGACTTGCGGACACCAATGCCTCCTAGTCTGACTGGGAGTGTAGCTTGGTCCCACTGCCCATCTTCTAGAGTAAGGTTAAGTACTTTAGTAAAGATCTGCCTCAGGATACTGTCATATTCGTGCAGTATAGGGTTATCATATGAAGGAGCACATCTTAGGAAATATGTCAACCTGGGCAGACTCAAGCATTTTGTGAGAAGGTACAAGGCATCATGGGTGTCAAGATTACCTATTCGTTGTTCCATTCTCCTCAATTCTTCCAGTTTCTTCCTGAGAATTGTGTCAATGGCATCGCTTCCCAGAGGTGCTCCAAGCAAGACACTATTAGTAGGGGCAATGACTGTTGCTCCTGGTAGTTTTGATATCATTGCATCTATTTCTTGTTGATTGAGATGATTTCACATTTGGATGGATTCAGGATGAGACCCATTTCCTGTCCCCGTGTCATCACCTGTGTAAGATCATCTAGAAGGGACTCCTTTGTACCTGCTAGTGTGCCATCATCCAGGAACCAGATGTTTAGCTCACTGGTCAGTCTTACTGTGATTTCCCTAACTGCTATACAGAAGAGAAATGGTGCGAGAGGGTCCCCTTGCTGGACACCCTCTGATGATGTGATTTCATGCTCTCCAAACAGGAGCATTGATTCCTTGCTATATCCAGCTGAAACAAAAGGGAAGAGACCTGGGAAATGTTCTTGTACAGCTGCTAATGCTACGTCTCTTTTCAGGAGATTAAATGCATTCTTGAAATCTAATTTAACCACTGCGTTGTCCTCAGGCAGGTTGTCGATATACGCCCTTGTTGCATGAACCGCTGCTTCACTTCCTTGGGAGACCCCAAAGCCAAGCTGGTTTGGTTGAAGCATTTCTGTCATCGTGTTTGGCCTCCTGTGGATTAGTCAAGAAGATTGTCCCCGAACGCTTGAGAGGTGTGGTGGGAGCTCAGGACCACAGGTTCATTGAAGCAGCCGAGCGATGGGACATCCTGGCAGACTCCTCCAGTAGACCAGCTCCTCCCAAAGAGCACAAACAGTCCCACTGGGACAAACCAATCATGGAAAAAATTGCCAACACAATGCTCATCAACGCTTCAGGAAAGGACAAAGCTCGTCTCCTAGCGGTGAAGGCACCACACTCAGGAGATTTCCTTCTAGCTGTTCCCAATTCCTCTCTGGAGACTCGACTCGACCCACAGGCCATTCGGATTGGTGTTGCTCTTCGCCTAGCCGCCCCCATACTCACCGAACATAGGTGTATTTGCGGCAGGGCGACGGCTGATCAATTCGGACTTCATGGTCTCGTGTGTCACACATCAGAAGGAAAGTATGCTAGACATGAGGAGGTGAGGAGGTCAACGACATCATAAAAAGAAGTTTCGCCACGGCCCGTTGCCCAGCTCAACGAGAACCCCAAGTGCAGAGGTCTGATGGAAGTCAAAAGCGTCCTGATGGAGCCACTATGCTACCCTGGACGGATGGTAAACAGATTGCTTGGGATGACACCTGTGCTGCCACAATGGCAGACACCTACTTGCCATACTCTGCAGCCGAAGGGGGTGGAGCGGCCAGCCACAGGGAGACCCAGAAGACTCGCAAATATGAAGGCCTTTCCCCTTGCTATAACTTCATCCCAATAGGGTCGGAGAATCTTGGAGCATGGGGCAAGTGTGCTCTAAAGTTTCTCAAAGAGCTGGGTGACAAACTCATCATAGAAACCAGGGACCACAGGGCGACCAGCTTCCTCTTTCAGAGACTCAGTGTGGCGATCCAGAGGGGAAATGCCTGCAGCATTCTGGGCACGCGGCCCACTGCCGGGGAGTTGGATGAAGTATTTGACATGTAGCTCTGAGTTGTTATCTATGTTGTTTTACTCCCTATTGTATTTTGTCTTGAAATAAAGTTTGTATAAAAAAGATGGGGTGGTAGGGGAAGTGGAATATTCAAATGGCTTCAGAAAGAAATCTAAATATTCTTCCTTGACGTCTTTTTATCCACTTCTCCGAGGCAATGGGTCCCACAATTGACACCAGAGGTGGACCTCCATCTATATATATATATATATATATATATATATATATATATATATATATATATATATATATATATATATATATATATATATTTTCCATGTTTATATACGTTATAGTATTTTTTCGGTGGATCCACGAGTTCAGACCGAATTTTTTGATTACAAGAAAAAAAGTTATGTTTACTTTAAATTTTTGAAAAAACAAATGTTCCCAAGTTTTTTCTCCCTTGTCCTCGTGAAGCGTTGACCTGGTACCTATTGTGTTTTTTCCTCTCCTGACATGTGAATGTCTGTTTTTCCATGCAACTATTGTTGACACAGTGTTTTTTTCTTTTACACTTCCTACCACTCGCCAGCACTACCACTAGTCATTACCACCATTCTCCACCACCAGACCCTACTACCACCATCATAACCAGATTTTAGCACCAACAGTCACTGCATCCACTGCTTCACCGACAACTAACAGTAGCATCAACATCAGCAGTCACTACCGCTACTTCCCAAACTACCACTAAGACTACCAGTTAGCACCGCCACCAGTCACTTCCCTTACTCTCACTCTCACAATCGCCACAACCAACCACGACGCTCATAACTGCGAAATAAGGTGGTACTTACCACTCCTTCCCTCCCCAAAAACCTTCTTCACACTTATACATCCCCCACCAACATTCAACCTCTTGCATACTGTATCGGGTGTTAAAGGTCACTTCCAGCCGTACTGTCAGGTATTGACGTGGGTCATCACCAACATATTACCATTTCCACGCTGTTTTATGAATTGATAAACACTACACAAACTCTTCAGTGCTAAAAGTTGAGTGCTACCCCTTCCATTATCCGTACACCCTTCCCTCTCTCTCTCTCTATACACACACACACACACTCGTCAGTGCAGAAAGTGCAGACAGGGTCGACTTCGTCTGCAGATAAATTTATTTATGATCATTTTACCAATATCGATCATATTTTATTTATGAAAACGCGATAAACCTGTTGAGGTCATTCAACACTGAAATTTTAACGAATGGGAAAATGTCCTCGCCATTTATTAAAGTGTCCCTTTTATTGACATACAGGTGTGTGTGTGTGTGTGTGTTTGTACTCATATATACTCACCTGTATGTGGTGCAGGGGTGGAGTCTCAGCTCCTGGGCTGGCCCCTTCGCTGGTAGTAACTAGATTCACCGTCTCCTGTCTTCAAGAGCCTTATCGTACCTCGTCTTAAAGCTATATATGGATCCCGCCTCTGCCACTTTATTCTCCTGGTCGTTCCACTTCTTGACCTCCATAAGGCTGAAAAAATACGTCCTAACCTCCCTGTGACTCATCTATGTTTCAAACTTCCAGAAGTGCCCTCGCCTTCCTGTTTCCTGTCTCTCAAAACAATTTGTCCCAATTCATCCTATTAATTCCTCTCAGTATTTTTGTATGTTATCATATCACCCCCTAATCCTTCTGTCCTGTGTGTGAGACTAACGCGTCGGTCTGGAGTTTTGAGACACTGATCGCGGGTTCTAACCCCACCCGTGGTATGGCTTGTGTGTGAGAGTGTGTGTATACAAGGTTCGAGTTACAGCTCTTGTCCGTATTTAAGGATCGATTTTACTGATTGCTGACGCTCACGGCCCAGTTATACCTAGTTTGCCTCTACCACCGCTCCATCTCCAGCAATCCACACGTCACCCGAAGACTGAGAAGTACTTTCTAACGACCCTGTTGCTAATCTGCATGTTCCTGCCTTGTGAGTCTCCTTCCTTCCGCTCGTGAGGAATGCTTCTTTGTATAATGTATATTATACAAGGAGGGGGGTCATCATATTATCTTAACATCTTAAACAGCCTGTTCCTAAAAGCACTACATACAGAGTTTATCAGATGTGTGCGCGCAAACACACGAAAGAGCACACCGACTAGAGCGCGCGAGTATATATATATATATATATATATATATATATATATATATATATATATATATATATATATATATAGAAATGATATAATTGAAATTGCAACAGATTTTTGAACTTGTCAGGAATTTTTATATTTTTCAATTCGATTTTAGTAAATGTCATTTTTGTTCACTCCAGTTTAACGATGATTTTCATTGGAAGAAAAAAGTAATATTGCAAAGAATAACTTCAGAGTAAATAAACAATTACGGCTTAAAATAGTCATTAGCTACGCCATTATAGTACAAAACTACAAGCTAGCTACTTAGCAGTACAAAATTGCCATGTAATCACGACACTACTGCAGTGAACAATTAGGTATTTTTGTTGCAAGGATAACAATAATATTCTCAATCATTATTATTGATAACCATAGAGAAAACTTGAAGTTTTAGCCTCAAATAACCTGTAATTTTACTAATCTCTTTCCTTGCGAGTGTGTAAAAAGTGAATTGAGGTATCGAGTTATAGTTTCTGGCTTGACTGAACAATGGTCTCCAGGACCTGGTCGTACCTACTCTTGCAACTGCGTACAGTAGTGTTTGCATCTGCCTGCTAGGATGGTGTTTTCATGCTAGTGAAGGGTTCTTGGTTCTAGGAATTGGAGTCATTGCTCCAGGCTTTGTATAACCACAACGAGTGTAATGTGTGTGTGTGTATTTGAAATAACATTTTTATCTTCTACATTTCATCATAGAAATGATAGATCACAAATATTGCGTGTTTCTCCTTGCTGTGTCAAAAGACTAACTTAATCAGTGAGTCCTAACTGGAACTGCCCCGCAAGTATCAACTTGGCTTAACTTTTTAAGTAATTCTAATTGGTTGGGCTAAAAGTTATTTTCCCATCTGACGCTCTCAATTTGTAAGAGCGCGTCAGTGTGCTGGAATGAGTCGTAAGGGCGATAGTAGTAATGAAACTGGAGTGGCATTAAAATTTGATATATTTTTTTTGAAGTGATGGGTGGTATTTGAAACAGAGACCAAGCGTGTACTTGTCCTGCGTTCCATCCCAGTATTGTGATGGTTACCATAGCTGTGGTAACCCTCCCAGTATTGTGATGGTTACCATAGCTGTGGTAACCCTCCCAGTATTGTGATGGTTACCATAGCTGTGGTAACCCTATTGCAGGTGATGTCTGCTGGAACCCCTTCATGATGATGCGTAAATCTTACAAGCTTTTATGATGGCAGGTAAATCTTACACACTTGTAAGATGGCAGGTAAATCTTACACACTTGTAAGATGGCAGGTAAATCTTACAATTGTAAGATGGCAGGTAAATCTTACACACTTGTAAGATGGCAGGTAAATCTTACACACTTGTAAGATGGCAGGTAAATCTTACACACTTGTAAGATGACAGGTAAATCTTACACACTTGTAAGATGGCAGGTAAATCTTACAATTGTAAGATGACAGATAAATCCTAGATATTATTGATGAGATTATATATTTTAATTGTATTATGATATTTCTGAAAAAAATAAAATCAGATATGGCTCGATCGCCTTTTTTTGGCGATAGAAAGAGGAACTCAGGATCTCCTTCCCCAGTATACACTAATTTTCATAATAAACTTATATGTATTATTTGAAAGTGTCTGTCATTCTCATGCCTCATGCTGAGGCATGAGAATGATGAGTGGATGTATTTGACTATTTGTACTTAATTCATGCAGAAATCTTTGATGCCAGCCTAGTCAAAATTCCTTGTCCAATGCCTCTGGCCTCAGGGGAGTTTTTGACTATTTTTTTTTCCCCCATTTTCCTCGTCTTAAAAAAATAAACAATTAACGATTGACGGTTTACCCAAAATATGTTAATGGTTTAGACTGCAGCCTTCTCTACTTTCAAAAATTATCATAGATTGCTTGCTTGAATACAAATTTTTTTTTTACAATACTCTTGAGGACACACATGTTATGGGCACGTGGATAGTACATTATGTAGACTTGTACAATTATCAGCAGAAATGAATCACAATGCAGGCCATTAGCAATCATAATAAGAATCCTAGATGAAAGGTACTGGGAAGTGAAGCTACACCAGTTTAAGAAGCTTGGATGAAGTGAAGCTGCGCAATGTCGTGTAGCGAAGCTTTTCGGGGAAAACTGATTCCTCTCTCTCGGTCTGGGCGGGGATCAGAATTTGTCTAGTAATTATAAATGTATAGATAAATGAATAAACAGAAGGGTGGGCGAGGGGCTTCAACCGCGGTATCTAAATTGACCGTCCGACGCTCTACTGTTCGATTCTCAGAGCACACCAAAACAACAAGTTAGACCCAACCATCAGAGGTCTAGGTATATATGACATACATATTATTATTATTATTATTATTATTATATTTACAGGGAAGCGTTAAACCTGCAGCAATTAGGATAGATTAAGGGAAAAAATAGGTCCAATTTTTTGGTCCATGAACCTTTCACCATCATCGAGGTATCCCCTTTCAAGGGACCAGAGAGAAACAGTCGAGCAGCCAGATGTTCATGTTGACATTTCCCGAATATATTTAAGAGAGGCGAAGCAAAACTCTATTGTTGAGACACCAGTTCCCGTGTGGGTAGTGCAGGTGCAGGCCAGGTGAAGCTCTCTGTTAAAATGTCGCTGTACAAACTCTGCCAACTTGTCAAAAAAAATAGTGTGTGTTATTCTTTTGGAACTCATTGTGACGAGTTAATGATGTGTGTGATGGAGCAGAGAACGAGGGGACGGCGGGAGGGAGGAGACAACGAGGGACGGAAGGGAAGGTGGAAGAGAGAGAAGAATTGTGAGAGGGAGTCTGGAAGGATGTAAAGAAGAGAGGGAGTGGAGGAGGAAGAGAAGGATGGAGGGAAGAGTGAAAATGGAAGGGAGAGAAAGAGGGAATGAAAAGGGATAGAAAATAAACAAGAGAGGGAGTGTTGGGAAAGTAGGATTGCGCGAAATGAGCAACAGGTTTCTAACATAGTGATAGCTAATGGCGTGTCAAAAACAGGCCAAAAGAAACACACAAAGGAAGAAAATAAAAACTTCGAAGAAGAGATGGATAAAATTAGAAAACTAAAAGAAAGAAGAGAGAAAAAGACTCGCTAACGAAGGAAAACTTCATCAATTATATTTTTTTGACCATTGTTAACGGAGCCTCCCTGACACTTCTGTCATATATTAAACTTAATCGAGTAACTTCTTTCCGAAAAAAATACTCGAAATTTAATATTATGCATTTTTTTTTAATCATGCTAAGTTTCCAATAAGTACAATAGATTCTCGCAGCTGGAAATGTATACCTAGACTGACTGCGCAATGTTGCAGTTTATGTAGTATAGGCAATTTGTATAAGTCGCAAAGTTTAATGATGCTACTGCACATCCTAGGTGAAAAATGTGACGACTCCTAATATCTCTGCTTTAATCTCTCTCTCTCTCTCTCTCTCTCTCTCTCTCTCTCTCTCTCTCTCTCTCTCTCTCTCTCTCTCTCTCTCTCTCTCTATTTTCCCCTTGACTTCCAGCCTCCCTTCTACAGTTATCCGCTTTTCTGGAGAATAAATTACATCCCCATAAGCCTTTCCATAATTTAAATTTCGTCTACATTATCATTTGCATATCAGTCGACGCTGTCACTAGAGCCAGAGTACTGATAACCCAGACGCTGTCACTAGAGCCAGAGTACTGATAACCCAGACGCTGTCACTGGAGCTAGAGTACTGATAACCCAGACGCTGTCACTAGAGCCAGAGTACTGATAACCCAGACGCTGTCACTGGAGCCAGAGTACTGATAACCCAGACGCTGTCACTGGAGCCAGAGTACTGATAACCCAGACGCTGTCACTGGAGCGAGAGTACTGATAACCCAGACGCTGTCACTGGAGCCAGAGTACTGATAACCCAGACGGTGCACAATAAGTCCGTATTTATCATCAAATTATCGTGGTGAAATTTAATTCAAATACATGTATTTATGTATGATGCTATAAACACGAACACACACACACACACACACACACACACACACACACACACACACACACACACACACACACACACACACACACACACACACACACACACACACACACACACACACACACACACACACACACACACACACATATACGAGATTAGTGCTTAAGCTGGAAGACCAGGCTGGTATAATAGAGAGGGCACTGCAATGGTTCAGGGAATATACCTGTCGGGAAGACATCAGCGAGTCATGGTACGTGGCGAGGTGTCAGAGTGGGCGCCTGTGACGAGCGGGGTTTCACAGGGGTCAGTCCTAGGATCGGTGCTGTTTCTTGTGTATGTCAACGACATGATGGAAGGAATAGACTCAGAAGTGTCCCTGTTTGCAGATGATGTGAAGTTGATGAGAAGAATTCAATTTTAGGTGGATCAGACGAAACTACAAAGGGATCTGAACAGGCTGCAGGCCTGGTCCGGAAACTGGCTCCTAAAGTTCAATCCCACCATGTGCAAAGTCATGAAGATTGGGGAAGGGCAAAGAAGACCGCAGACAGAGTACAGTCTAGGGGGGCCAGAGACTACAAACCTCACTCAAGGAAAAGGATCTTGGAGAGTACACACACACACCCATGCGCGCATATATATATATATATATATATATATATATATATATATATATATATATATATATATATATATATATATATATACACACACACACACACACACGCTTCGCCTAGTTGACATGAAACATTTATTTAATTTCGCTATAAGTTGGGAAAACAATATCGTTAAAGCTCGCGGAAATATGATTCTCTTCTAACTTCTCAAAAATCATAAACTAAAAGCATTTTTATGTGGATATATGATGTTAACTAAAGTTAACTTTGCTGACTTTTGTCAAAGTTAATAATCTCTTTTTAATGATAGAAATTTGAGTGAAGCTGCTATGTTAATTTTGATGGAGAAAAAAAATAAAATTTTGGTAATTCTGGAGAAGTGTTTTTTAAATCGAGGGTTCTGGATCCAGAGCAATAGAGCTACTCTCCCTTTCCATGTATCGAATCTGATCGTTCTCCCATTTCCCAGGTAGTGTATGACTTTTAAGGGTTTAGCACTTTCCCATGAACGTAATAAAACATTTTGTCAAATATATAATCATTATCCCATTCCAGTAGTGAATCCTATATCCCAAAATCATTCAGTATATTTCAAAATAATAAAGACGATTTCCATATTATTACGTATATTTCGCTGCTATCGTACACAGATTTATTGATATCCTCCATGGCAAACATTTTTTTACTGAACATTATTAAACTTGAATGTAATCTGTGATCGCGGCGACTGATGTTGTTTGTCCGTAATGTCAATATGTTAGAGGAATCGAATAAAAATGATTCCGTCTCGATTGCCTTGTGTGAGTGTACCTATTTGTGGTTGTAGGGGTCGATTCACAGCTCCTGGCTCTGCCTCTTCGGTGTGTGTGTGTGTGTGTGTGTGTGTGGCTTGTGCGTTTGCGTTTAATACGGAAAATTGAATGGGAGGTAAGATTATAATTTGACTCGGGACTTTGGATTGTACACATGTAAGAAACTTCACGTCTGATGTTCATGAGAGTTGTATGGCTGCTGTGAATTGTAAATGAGCAAATGCTGTACACGGTGACTGAATCATTGCTGCACATTTGAACTGCATGATCAATTCATGATTTTTAGGAAAGGAAATAGGGATCAAATGGGTAGATCTCTTACCAATTTTGTTCATTTCCTCTTCCCTATTTTACTAATTTCCCCTCCCTTATTTTACTCATTTTCTCTCCCTTATTGTATTCATTTCCTCATATTCACTCATTTTCTATCCCCCCCTTTTACTCATTTCCTCTTCCCTATTTTCCAACACTTCCGGGAGGAAAATCCCCGTATATAAAGTGTGAGAGAGGGAGAGAGAGAGAGAGAGAGAGAAAGAGAGAGAGAGAGAGAGAGAGAGAGAGAGAGAGAGAGAGAGAGAGAGGGAGAGAGAGAGAAAGAAATGCAACGAGGGAATGTTTTTGAGTTTTCTACACTGACTTCATTCTTGGATTGTTAGGAAACATCTTAACAACGCCACCAGAGCTAATTGGATTCAGCAGCTCCCTGGGGAGGTCGTTGCCATGGTTACTGCTCGTTACGATGCGTGGGCAGTACGGGATTGCCTCGTTAGCATGGTGACTGCTGAGTGGGCGTGGTTAAGTATGTGGGATTTAGTGTGGGGGGCCAAATGTTGGGCCAAATGGCCCGAAATGTTTATCTGAGTGGGTGGGTGGGCTTGTAGAGTGAGTGGGTGGGTTGTAGAGTGGAAAGACAGATTCTAGAGAGGGTGGGTGGGTTCTTGAGTAGTTGGGTGGATTACAGGGTGGGCGGGTGGGTTTTAGAGTAATTTGGAGGGCTAGAGAAAAGGTGGATGTGATGGCGAGTGGTTGGGTGAGCTGGTGAGTCATGGCTGGTGGGTGAGTGGGTAGTGGGTAGATGGGCTGATAAGTGGGTGGGCTGGTGGGTGGGTTTGGAACTTCTAAGCACCCGTACCAAGCTGTTGGATGGATTAATCTAGTGTTTATGAGAGAGTCAATAGGATAATTAGGGCGTATGTTGAGCTTCTGAATTTACTAAATCGTGTGTGTATGTGTGTGTGTGTGTGTGAGTGTATTCACCTAGTTGTATTCACCTAGTTGTGGTTACAGGAATCGAGTCACAGCTCCTGGCCCCGCCTCTTCACTGGTCGCTACTAGGTCACTCTTCCTGCTCCATGAGCTTTATCATACCTCTTCTTAAAGCTATGTATGGATCCTGCCTCCACTACATCACTTCCCAGACTATTCCATTTCCTGACAACTCTGTCAATGAAGAAATACTTCCTAACATCCCTGTGATTCATCTGAATCTTCATCTTCCAATTGTGACCCCTTGTTGCTGTGTCCCATCTCTGGAACATCCTGTCTCTGTCCACCTTGTCAATTCCTCTTAGTATTTTATATGTCGTTATCATATCCCCCCTATCTCTCCTGTCCTCCAGCGTCTATTTCCCTTAACCTCTCCTCGTAGGACATGCCCCTTAGCTCCAGGACTAGTCTCGTTGCAAACCTTTGCACTTTCTTTAATTTCCTTACGCGCGCTGTGTGTGTGTGTGTGTGTGTGTGTGTGTGTGTGTGTGTGCAAGCGCGAGCGCGCGTGAATTCATACATTTGTGTGTGTATACGTGTGTGTATGATCGTCGAATGTATCATAGAAAGAGAGAGAGAGAGAGAGAGAGAGAGAGAGAGAGAGAGAGAGAGAGAGAGAGACACACACACACACACACACACAGACAGACAGATAATACATTAATCATAATACATTAATCATAATACATCAGACACATTAACTTAAAAATAATAATACAGTTCTGAATTAAGAATACTGAAAGCTTCCAGTACGAGTTTTTAATTCAGTAATATTTATTTATCTTTAAATCAGAATAATTAAGTAACTTCATGTGATATTAAATTTTCTTAAGCTAAATCATGGTATTTTTAGTTCTTCAGGAGATATTTCTTTTCAGGTAACAAGCTGAAGAGGGTCTAGTTTTGCCACGAAAGTTTCACAAACACTCTTTCTAAGAAACTCGTTTTAACACCATTTAACTACGTTAATTATATCTTTATTGGCCAGTAAGCGACTGCAATTCTATTCCCATATTCTTATAAATACTACATATTTTAAGGTAGTTTAGGTTGCATAAACCTATTAAATACGAATATTTCGAGACTTAAACAAATTGAAAGATCACACTAGGAAACAGTGTAATCTTCACGAGTATAACTCGTGGTGCGAGAATGGATTTTGGGAAGTGAACAAAGCCGGCGTTACGCAAAGCCAGCGTTACGCGAAGCCAGTCATACCTGAATGAAACAGTAATGTGATAGTTAAGGTGCATTTCAGGGAGGTTTAGAAACGGCTTACTTAGTCTTAATGTAAAATTTTTGAGAAATCCTCTCTTTCTCTCCATAACATAATCCCCTCGACCAATAGTAGAACATAAAAGCACCCCACTCTGGCCTTCCTAATATACCAGATGCTGGTGGATAAGCTGGTGCACATCACACTCGTGAGCTCTGGGTTGTTACAAGGCACAAGAGGCCATCTCCTCCTTTAGAACCCTGTATTGAGAAATTTGTTGTAAATACATTAGTAAGCCTTCCTAATGCCCCTTTAGAACCTTGTATTGAGTAATTTGTTGTAAATACATTAGTAAGCCCTTGCAAAGCCTCTTCAGCTGAAGGGTTAGAGAGCTTTGATGTAACGGCAAAGTGTTGCAGGTGGGAAAAGTGGTTCTCTCTGTGACCTGGTGCTTGGGAGAGCTGACGTGGCTCTCTTGACGGTTCTGGCATGCCTCTCTCAGTACTTTACACCAGAAGGGTTGGTTTGCCTTCCTGAAGAGGTTATGTACGTCCAGATCAGCTCATTCGCTACTCAAGAAAGTCACAACATTGTTAAGGACCGCCCTATCCCCAACTCCCTCCAGGTATACACCATGGCTAGAGCATTCCACCAAAAGCTTGCACCTGAGACAGAAACCTTACGAGGAAGTTTCGGTCTACTCTTAACCATTGTCAATTCACAAATTCACAATGACGTAACGATGGCCGAAGAGGACTGAAACCAGTCATGAGGTTCCCTTCCTAAGTGCAGATATTTATTGAATCACTCGCTGCTGTTTCGTGTGAAAACCTACGCTTAGCTGCTGGTTAACGTGGATAAAGCAGAGAGCAGCTTAGCAGTCAGTTTTCCCCCTCTTCCTACTGCCCCTCAAGCTTCCTACCCATGTCCAAAAACATTTCATAAACCTGAATATGCCTTCCCCCTTTTCCTAAAGCTTCATTTCTCCTTTTCTTAAAACTCCCTTTTCATTTTTTAAAGCTTCCTTTCTTCATTTTCTTAAAGCTTCCTTTCTTCATTTTCTTAAAGCTCCCTTTCTTCTTTTCTTAAAGCTCCCTCTTCTTTCTTAAAGCTCCTTCTTCTTTCTTAAAGCTCCCTTTCTTCTTTTCTTAAAGCTCCCTTTCTTCTTTTCTTAAAGCTCCCTTTCTTCTTTTCTTAAAGCTCCCTTTCTTCTTTTCTTAAAGCTCCCTTTCTTCTTTTCTTAAAGCTCCCTTTAATCTCTTATTTTTAAGATTTATTTCATGTACTTCTTAAAAAATTCCAAAAATTTAGCTATTTTTTTCACAGTTTTGAAGTATTTTTTCACAGAGCCACACATATATGCCACGGAGCAACACATATGGGCCACACAGAGCCACACAGCCACACACATGGGCCATACAGAGCCACACATATATGCCACAGAGCCTCACATATGGGCCCCACAGAGCCACACATATGGGCCACACAGAGCCACACATATGAGCCACACAGAGACACGCACATGGGCCACACAGAGCCCACACATATATGTCACAGAACAACACATATGGTCCACACAGAGCCACACACATTGGCCACACACAACCCACACATATATGCCACAGAGCCACACATATAGGTCACACAAAGCTACACATATGGGCCACACACAGCCATTTAGAGAAAAACTTAAGATAACCTTAATTTATGCTAATTTTACTAGTATCATTGCATTCATGGAGGAGGCTAAATTAGCACAGTGTTGTTCAACTCCTGGGAAAATGTGAGGTAATTTGAGTAGATCCAAGGAACGGGAGGATAGATATACTTCCTTGTATCAAGAACCCCTCACTGGCATCAAAACAAAAGGAATAAGAAACTCGGAATATTTGGAATTATCGTCCCTAAGATGTAATATATCAAGTAACAGAAACGTGCACAAGCAGAGACATACACAGACATACCCAAAGCAGCAGAAACATAGACATGCACCAAGAGAGACATATACGGAGCAACAGAGACATGGACATAACACAGACCAACGGAGATATACACAGACACAAATATACAGAGACAAAAGTGCCATTGTTAAAAAAGAGAGCCTCACAGAATGACCATGTGAATAAAATGTAATAGTTGTTGTTCAAAGTTGTTGAGAGTGTTATTGAACAAGCGGCCCGGAATGAACACAGGTCACAGTTGCACCAACTGTAGACTCCTCCCCGGAGTTTCATC
>WNWK01000083.1:0-87500 GCA_009830355.1 Cherax destructor | reverse complement strand
TTGGCATCTCTCCTGGCTTTTTCGCGCCTGTCATAACAATAAATTTGTGTGTACAAATTTCCTATATCACTTACCATCATGATAATGAAATAGTATTTAGTAACGTCTCTATTATTCTGTGGTTGTAGCTCTCATCCATAATTTCTTTTCCCTGTGCCTCACTGTTGATTCCTATTGAGCATTTTGTACGTCATTATCATGTCTCCCAGACGTTTGCGCATTCTAAGATTGTTAAATTAAGTTTCTTTAGTTTTTTCTTTCATAAATTTTTAAACTTCTGGGTCTTCTCGAGCTTCTGAAAATGGTTTATCAGCTGGCACTTTATGTTGTAGCTACATAATCTGTAATAAACCTGGCAGTAGTAGTATTGGAAAGGATTCATTCTTAAGGTTTCTTAAGGCAATTCTAAGCTTTACTAACCCGGCTTATACTGTTGATATTTTGTGTACTTCTAATATTATGTGTTCTAACCCCACTTATTCTGTTATGTCTACCTCTGGTGTTGTGTTCCTTTAGTGTTATGTGTTCCTCTAGTGTTATGTGTTCCTCTAGTGTTATGTGTTCCTCTAGTGTTATGTGTTCCTCTAGTGTTATGTGTTCCTCTAGTGTTATGTGTTCCTCTAGTGTTATGTGTTCCTCTAGTGTTATGTGTTCCTCTAGTGTTATGTGTTCCTCTAGTGTTATGTGTTCCTCTAGTGTTGTGTGTTCCTCTAGTGTTGTGTGTTCCTCTAGTGTTATGTGTTCCTCTAGTGTTATGTGTTCCTCTAGTGTTATGTGTTCCTTTAGTGTTATGTGTTCCTCTAGTGGTATGTGTTCTTCTAGTGTTATGTGTTCCTCTAGTGTTATGTGTTACTCTAGTGTTATGTGTTCCTCTAGTGTTATGTGTTCCTCTAGTGTTATGTGTTCCTCTAGTGTTACGTGTTCCTCTAGTGTTACGTGTTCCTCTAGTGTTACGTGTTCCTATAGTGTTATGTATTCCTATAGTGTTACGTGTTCCTCTAGTGTTACGTGTTCCTCTAGTGTTATGTGTTCCTCCAGTGTTATGTGTTCCTCTAGTGTTATGTGTTCCTCTAGTGTTATGTGTTCCTCTAGTGTTATGTGTTCCTCTAGTGTTATGTGTTCCTCTAGTGTTGTGTTCCTCTAGTGTTATGTGTTCCTCTAGTGTTATGTGTTCCTCTAGTGTTGTGTGTTCCTCTAGTGTTATGTGTTTCTCTAGTGTTATGTGTTCCTCTAGTGTTATGTGTTCCTCTAGTGTTATGTGTTCCTTTAGTGTTATGTGTTCCTCTAGTGTTATGTGTTCTTCTAGTGTTATGTGTTCCTCTAGTGTTATGTGTTCCTCTAGTGTTATGTGTTCCTCTAGTGTTATGTGTTCCTCTAGTGTTATGTGTTCCTCTAGTGTTATGTGTTCCTCTAGTGTTACGTGTTCCTCTAGTGTTACGTGTTCCTCTAGTGTTACGTGTTCCTATAGTGTTACGTATTCCTATAGTGTTACGTGTTCCTCTAGTGTTACGTGTTCCTCTAGTGTTATGTGTTCCTCCAGTGTTATGTTTTCCTCTAGTGTTCACTTCCCAATCAATATTCGTGCACTATTTTGCATATACTGTACAAGCACTCTGAAAACTTTCATCACAAACAATTTAATTGAAAAAATGAACAATGTCAGGCTCATCAAGACACTATGGAATTGTAAGGAAGAGCTGGTAAGTGTGGAAACACACAAGACATAAAACAAGAGTAATATTCAGAACAATGGGTCCATTTAAGCTAGGACAAACCAAGTTACCACATCACTACCACAGAGAAAAAATAAAACTTAAGTGAAAATTGCATCCACTGGCAAGTTCCGAAAAGTATTCAACCTCTTCTATTCCACTGTTTTAGACATCACAGGGCGAAACCCATCTTCAGACACGAACTTGCTACCCTTAAAATCCCTTACAACTTTGAAAACACTTCGGGAGGGGAGAACTTTCCCACTGAATACAAGCAGAAAATAGTGAAAACGTTAACCCAGTGACTACAGTAACCCAAAAAAAGCTGGACAGTATCTAAATACGAAAAATCTAATAGTCCCTGCAAAATCTAGAGAGATACAAGAAAAACACTGAGGCGACGACTCCAGCAAGCTTCCAACATGGGGACAACAGACATCACTGAACCAACGCAACAATACTGGCAACACGGTACAATTCGCCCAACCATGGAAAGGAGAAGAAACCTCTAAGTAAATTGCACGTATCCTGAATAAGAAGGAAAAGAAAAAAAGACGAGTGTGTTTTCTTCACTCTTGCTAGTTGCACGCTATTTAATTAAATGAGGTTGTGTATATTCATTTCAAATTCACTAGGGAAAAACTAGGAGAAACATGTATATTAATGCTTCAGGTCTGAAAGACACTTCTAGCAGCTGAAACAACGTGTAGAAGAAAGGGATTACATATAAAAGGATATTATATAATGGTGTGCCCTGAGCAAGTAATATCACTACCGTGTCGTGAGAAGTTGAAATTCAGGGCATCTGCAAATACACCACAAGTAGCAGCAAAAGCAGCAGATTCAGAAACAACAGCGGTGGGAGTAACAACAGTAATAGCAGCAGCTGCTGAAGGAGTAGCAGTGACGGCAACAGTAGCAGTAGTAATAGCGCTATCAGTAGCACGAGCCTCTAATTAATATTCATTTGTTATCAGAAAAGTCAAGCGAAACAAATAAATCAAAATATTCACCTGCAAATGTTTTTTTTTTTCAGGCAAAAAAGGTGGAGCAATAGGCAGGCCAATTGTCCTTCCCTGGCACGTCTGTTGGTTAATTGGCTGTAAAGCTTGTGAGGTGTAAACTATTGGAGGGTGGGAGCCTGGGCAGGGGGTTCACTACCCCGCCTTGTTAACCCCACTGGTGCTGAAGCGGCTCCTGTGCTGTGCTGCCTTGTGCTTTGTAGTGTTTCCTGCTATACTTTGATGGTTCCCCCATGGCACTCTATAGCGGGGAGGGTTTGGGAGTATGGGGAGGGCTGTAGGGTGCAAGGAAGCTTTGTTGGTTGGGAGGGGAGAAGCAAGGATGGGTGGGGAGGTCTTTGGTGGGCAGGGCTGAGGGACGGGTATGTAGGTCCGGGAATATTTTGTTGTGTTTGTTGTTGAGTGCTTTGTGTTACACTGTATTGCATTGTGTTCCATGTTGGTTGTATCATCCTACCTTGATGGTATAGAGTTGCAGTGCTTTGCTGTAGATTGCGTTTTGTGTTTTAGTTTGTCCACTGTTGCGTTTTGCCCTTCTCAAATTGAGAAACGAAAAATCCCCTTGTCTCTTATACTTTCTTTTTCCCTTTCCCTCGCTCTTGAAGCCTCACTATCTGTGTTACAGCTGAGAGAAGATAATTTTTAGGGGCTACAAATATCTCCTTGTGTTATTTTATTAATGGGCCCATGACCTTAAGGAGAGAAACGCTTTGAAATTTGAGGTAGAGAACTCTGAATATGAATAAACCATGAGGATCAATTATTTATTATCAAGCATGAAGCTTAGAGTGGGTTGGCTGTGTAGTTCACCAGCGACAGTGGTACAGATTGTTCAACTTACTGAGTGGTATTTGTTTTGGTGCTGGCTATTCAAAGACATGGTAACACAAGCTTTTATTAGACCACATTTCGCTCAGGTCACTGAGAGAAACATTGCCTAATTAAAGGTTATTCTAAGTGTTTTTGTATTCTCCTGCGTCACCAATTTTTGCTTTCCATCCTTGTTGGTTGGAAGCCAAAATTTTTTTTTTTTTTTAAGGTGGTTGTAATATTTGGTGATCTATTTAAGTATGCGTGTTGATGTGCTCTTCTTTTTATTAAGCAAAATGTTTAAAATGTTTACGAGATCATTGCTTTTCATTAATACAATAACTCCTTTCAATATCAATAAGAAGGACTACGTTAGATACACCTCTCTAGGATCTAGATAATATCCCGAGGCCAGTAGGATTTTGAAATCACCCTCAAGTATCATTTGAGAATTTCTACGAAAATTGCTACGTAGGTGCCTAGTCTTTTCTGCATGCGTCCATAAGCAGTAGAAACCACTTGGGAGGAGAACGAGCCTTGAGAGACAGGTTGGTCATAATTCTGTTGAGATGATAGGCTCAGCTGAGGAAATGGTCTTGGATATAGGCTTCTGTTTTGTCGAAGAAAGGTGAGGATAGCTATTAATCCCGTCTGGTCTGAGAAATGAAAGGTAAACACGCCTTTCTATCTGTACATCTCCTCCTCCTCCATCTATTTTGAAAGTGATCTGGAGTTATTTTGATAGTTTTTATAAGTGAAATAGCTTTTCCTTCCATACCAAATCCTCCATTCCTTCCGACAAGCCATCCTATCTGCCTCCCTCTTTCCAGTCTTCCTCATTTCTCCCCCCCCCCTATTCCATCCTTCCTATATTTTCTCTCCTCCCATCTTTTTTCCTCCTTTTCTCCATCCCCCATCTTTTTTCCTCCTTTTCTCCATCCCCCATCTTTTTTCCCTCTCTTCATGCCCCCCAATCTCCAACACCTCTCGTAACCTCTCTCCATCCCTCTTTCATCTCTCTGCCTTTTTCCTCTCTTCACTCTCCCTCTGTCCTCTCTTCGCTTTCCTCTCTCGCTATCCATCTCCCCTCTCCCCTCAGGAACAACGACAACACAATATAACTCTGGTGAAATATTTTCTTAAAAAATAAAAAATGGATGTCAGAAGAACTTCCACTTATTCTTTGCTTTTGTTTCTTTCTCACACGTGTCTCTCTTTTTCCTTACATCTCTATGAACGACTTGATTCTGAACCTACCTCACATAGTTTCAATAATCAGATACAAGCCAGCGCTCCGAGCATGATACACATTATTGTAATCTAGTGGTGTAAAAGTGAGCATATATCCCTTCTCTAGTGGTGCAAAAGTGAGCATATATCCCTTCTCTAGTGGTGCAAAAGTGAGCATATATCCCTTTTCTAGTGTAAAAGTGAGCATGTGTGTCTCTTCTAGTGTAAAGGGGAGCATATATCCCTCTTCTAGTGGTGTAAAGGGGAGCATATATCCCTCTTCTAGTAGTGTAAGGGTGAGCATATATCCCACTTCTAGTAGTGTAAAGGGGAGCATATATCCCTCTTAAAGTAGTGTAAGAGTGAGCATATATCCTGTCACCAGGCTGGCACAAGTTAAGCTTATAACACTCGGCAGCGTAGCTACTGTTTGTTAAAGTTTTCCACGAACGTTTTCATCCCAATAGTCAAAATTCTCTTCTTGATCCGTGAAAGTTTTCTCTTGATTCACAAAGTTTGTGTTTGGGAAAGTGGGTGGAAGGGAAAGGAGTGTGGTTGGGCAGGATGTGTAAAGGTCGTTGTATAGGAGGGTGGGAAGGGATGTGGCTGGAATGGGTTGGAGAGTGTGTGTGTGGGGAGGATGGTTGTATTTTTTTCCAGCGAAGCGGCTAGTTAACTGTGTACCCTACATCCATCTCGTAGACGGTTGGGTGGGTAGGAGATTGTGGGTGGGCCTGGTGGGCGAGTGTGTGGGTGGGTAGGGTTTATGTGCCACCGTGGGTCTCAGCAGTATTAAAGCATCCCCTCGTAAGAACTGGGTAGTGTGAGTTGCACGTTTTCTCATTAAGTTCAAGACAAACATTCATCCTTACATTAATATACATCACATAATAAATGTGCACTACAGATTCTTTGCAAAATATGTACATTTAAGTACTCATTTCTTTATAATGAATACATTAAGGAGCTGTGAATCGACCCATGCAACCACATATATGTGAGTATATATATATATATATATATATATATATATATATATATATATATATATATATATATATATATATATATATATACACACACATTGATACACTAAGCTTATGTAAATACATCTGCTGATTGTGAAAGATATATAAAGCCATTCAGCATTAAGAGTGGTGGAGGCTCGATCCTCCTTACGCAAAATAGACTCACTACTGTGCAGTATATGCCAAAGGCAGAGAGATATGAGGCAATGTTTTGGTCACACAAGCACCCCAAAACTTAGTCTCTTTTGGTTTAATAATACTGTTATGGTGTTTGTCAGGCGTGAGGAGCAACGTGCTGCCTACGTTGTTTTAAAGACAGAGTTAGTGTTTGTTGGATAGCCACTAACGCAGCTTGCAATACTGAGCAGTGGTCAGGTTGTCTCTATCCTTTGTCTTGTTCGTCGTGAAGGACAGCAGCTGTTGCACCAGCTGTTTCACTGAGCCATAACAGAAATGCACTGTACTGTTGGGATCTTCAGCTTGGGTCACTTGATTCTGCGTGACACAGTTGAGAGTTTTTGGTGAAATAAAAAATTGCAGAGAAATTTCGAGACGTATCGCCTGTGAACAGGCTCCGGTGGATCATGTTTTTTCAGTCACTTGACTGAAGAAAGCTGTCCCACAGGCGAAACATCTCATTAAAGTTATTCTCTGCACCCCTGATTCTCGGTGGCACAGCAGAGCGTGGGAGGACGCAATATGGCAAACTTCTACCGAATTTCAGGTTGCCATGGTGGTGAAAGGAGCACGTCTCCGCATGTCGGTTCCATTTTTACGGCAGTTATCTCGTAGGGCAGCAGTTCTGCCACTACTGTGAGCACTGTGTCAGCCAGGTGTTGGCTGTGACAAGTACGGACAGTGCACCGATGCACCGAAGATTCTTTTTCATACACTGGGAAGGTGTTGATGTAGGCCACCGGGAGTACATAATCAACTTTGCTACACAGTGATGGTTCAAAAACTTTTTTAAGCAGGAAGGACCTTTCTTATGCGACGTTTCACCAGGTGTAGAGTTTTATCGAATACTTGATAAAGCTCCACGGTGGGTGATAAAGCTCCACTGTCTTTGATTTACTGCTATCTTCAAAGCCGTTTCCTAAGGCCGGGGAGCTGACCTTTAAACGGAAACCTTTCTTATGCGGCGTTTCACACACTGTAGAGTTTAAAAAGTACTTCATAAAGCTCCACTGTAGATGGTTAAGCTCCTCTGTCTTTGATTTACTGGTGTTTTCAACGGTATTTCCTGAGGCCGGGGAGCTGACCTCAAGTCTGTGTGCCTTGAAAGGTACAAGAAATACAAGATTACCTTGATCCCTGGAATTAAAGCTGCCCTCCTTTTCTTCGGATCAAATTTAATTTCCTTTCCTTGATGATTTAGCCCTTCCTCTGTGAATATTATTAGAATGATAATCATGCCTGAGGCATGATTATCATTCTAATATTCATGCCTGAGGCATGATTATCATTCTAATATTCATGCCTGAGGCATGATTCCTTCTACCTTGCCTTTTCCTCTTCCTAGTTTCGGCTTTCCTGTTTTTCCATATTTCATCTTTTCCTCCTTTTTTTCCCTCTTTTCTTTGTGTTTTACCTTCCTCTTTTTTCTCTTATTTTTTCATCTTTTATCTCTGCCTCCTTCTCTTCTTTTTTTTTACTTGTTTTTATCTTCTTTTTATTCCACCTATTTTTTTCTTCTACTTCTTTTTCGGCCTCTTCCTCTTTTTCTTCCGCAACTTTCCTTCAGCATCATTCTTTTATTTAATTTTTTCTTCCTCTTTTTCTTCTACGTTCTCTTCCTCCTCAATCATTTCCACCACCTTCCCGTACCTCCTCCTATTCCTCTTTTTTCTTGCATCACTTTCTTTTACACGTGTCGCTTTCTCTTCCTCCCCTTTCTCTTCGCTTTTACTGGTGCCATTACCTCCTCCTCCTCCTCGCACGCCTTCCTCCAACTCGTGGAGTTTTGTGCCCTGGAGTTAACTAAGCAATACGGGGACGTGACCAGCTCAATCCAATTTCCTATCTCGGAGATTTGAGCTTCTGGGGAAGTTATATTTTTGTCCATTTTCCTTTGATGACGGCTTGGCTATAGGAAATATTACGGATTGTTTTCTCTGTCTCTGTGATTTTCTTTTGCTCGTACGCATTTGAACTTGTGACTGTGTGTGTGTGTGTGTGTGTGTGTGTGTATGTGTTTTGTAATCATCGAATTTTAGGTGCTGGGGAAGGGACGTAACTCTGCTCCTGGCCTGCCTCTTTGTGGAATGTATTATGTCTCCATCGACTTGTCGAAGATTTTCAATTGAGGTTTGCACAGGGCCTTTACTCCCTCTCTCGAGATCCAAGAATGTACCTTGCAAGATCCCATTGCCTTTTTTTTTGTGTGTGTTTACAATTTGCTTAGCAACTTTCACACTTCGTACCCTTTTGGGAAGATGTTTTCTAGTCACCTCTCGTGTATCTGGTCTCTTCTACCCATTGGCATTGCTACCGTTTCCTCGGTTAGATATTCTTTTATCCGCTAAAGTACTCTGCAAATAACTCAAGCAGACTTGGAATATGCAATCCTCTCAGTCTCTCCTTGTGTATTTCTAGGTAAGCCTTATATAATTTAATTAGATTAAGCAGGATTTTCATTCTTATAACGGAGCTTTTCTTGATTTACTTATTTATTCCTTTTTATGTTCACCTCGCAAGGTATTTATTTAAACTAAACTTGTTTGTAGTTCTTCCCTTTCCTGAAGAGTTGTAATATTTTGGGATTTTTTTTCTTATATGTCTGGCAGTTCTTGAGACTCTAGGTATATTGCAGATGTTCATTAACGGGTTGCTTAATACTTCAGCAACCTTGTTTAGTATCCATGGTGAGAGTTCATGTGGTTCCACTGTCATTAGTGTATACTCGTACTTCAGTTGCCTTCATCAACTCTCTTGTTATCTTCCTACAAGACCAGTTGTGGCTTGACGATGGTCCAAGGTGGACCTAAACATCTTCATAAGGTTCCTCTCTTAAGTGCGGGCTGACGGTAAATTGTTCCAGCCAGGGTATTACGACTTTTTATTCTTTCTCTAGACCATTACTACGTACTACATCATCCCACGTCAAACCAGACCACTACTTCCACGGCCAGCAAATTACATCTGCAATAACAAGCCTCGCCCACACTGTGACCACCACCACCACTACTTGATCGCTCGACTACTATACAAGTCTCGTTTCTCATTTCGCCTCCAGTGGGTGAAACGTTTTCTCTCTCTCTCTCAATAAATATACCCAGGTGTTGTACGTGTTTCTTATTCAACCACACATAGTTGAGTACACAAACACAGGAGAGTACATTTCTCCCTTTCCCCCTCATCCTTGATCCCTCTGTCTACCAACACAAGCTACTATCATCCCTATCCTCGCCCTTCAACTCCACCACCCCTTACACGCCCTCTTCCCTTCCATCCCCATCCCCCACTTCTCCTTCCTTCCTCCACACAACAACACGTCACAATACGCTAAACCTGGTCGAAGAATCAATAACATACGGCAGTAACAACTCGCGGAGTGTATTTATATTAATACACTCCCTCTTTCCTCCATACACACACACATCCTCTACCTGCCTTCGTTCTCCCTCTGCAACCATCCATACATACATATACTCAGCCGCTATCCATAAAATCCATACCTCCATAAACCATCTCCTTTCACCTACTTTCTCTCCTTCTCTCCATACATCCTTTATCATCCCCAGTACATCTTATTCCTTGCATCCTCTACCCCCTTCAATACTCCATCTTCCTCCATCCACTCACTGAAGAAAGCTGCTACTAATACAATTTTCATATGTCTTATTTTCTTCCCTATCCATGATGTAAAAGTCAGTATTTTTATTCACATTGTCTCCTATTCTTTGTTTCGCGATGATATTTGTGGTCATTATGTTTTTTTCTTCGTTTGGTTTATTCTAGGATATCCTCCATGTTATGGCAACTCGTTTTCCTAGAAAGTTTAACGGAATTTAACGGGTGCTAAGGCCGAAAATGGCTGTGAGCTCCTAGTGACCTACGAGGTCAAAATGCTCCGTAAAGGTCACAGCTATCCACCAAGGCCGCACACCACCCGTGACAAGGGTAGACTGCTGGCCCCTCACTAGCAATATCCGACCTCGGGTAATTTGATTAATCCACTTGAAAAAGCTTCATCTCCCAGCGAAACGTAGTCTCTGTAAAGGTTTCTATGCTGCCTGAGTGACGTTTTATTATCCAGTTCCCTCGTAGTTAAAGGTTGGCGGAAACGTTTAATCCTACTTAAGAGACTATGGCAATGAGACGACAGTTTGGGAAAAGACAATTGCAAAGGAATTCTATAACATACAACGTTTCACCCAACACTGTTCCACCCATTTGATGGAACTTAAAATTTAAAAAAAGCTCTTCATTTGTCTTTTTTTATTATTTAAAACCCCCTCCATATTTATTTTCAGCATAGGCAGCAATTAATTGCCAGCTCCAGACCCTCGGTCACCAGGTTGTCACCACGTATCAGTTCCAAACTCTGGCTTGTACAGTTGTTCAGGTGGAGACACGCTACACGGAACTGCCCCTAATGCCATGGCATGCCAGTGGCTCTCCTTGCATTACAGTTTTATAATTGTAACTACCAATAACAGTGTACACTTGTAACATGCATCGAAATAAAAATATTATTATATTATTATTATTATTACAGAACACTCGATAATGCTCAAGTTATTGTATATATATAATATATATATATATATATATATATATATATATATATATATATATATATATATATATATAAACACACACGTGTATATATATATATATATATATATATATATATATATATATATATATATATATATATATATATCACACACACACGTGTATATATATATTTTTTCTTCTTCTTCAACAAGTCGGCCGTCTCCCACCGAGGCAGGGTGACCCAAAAGAAAGAAAATCCCCAAAAGAAAATACTGTCATCATCATTCAACACTTTCACCACACTCATACATAATCACTGTCTTTGCAGTTGTCACTATCCCAGACCCCTCCTTTAAAGTGCAGGCATTGTACTTCCCATTTCCAGGACTCAAGTCCAACTAAATCAATTAACTGGTTTCCCTGAATCCCTCCACTAAATGTTACCCGGCTCACACTCCAACAGCTCGTCATGTCCCAAAAACCATTTGTCTCCATTCACTCCTATCTAACACGCTCACACATGCTTGCTGGAAGTCCAAGCCCTCGCCCACAAATATATATAATATATATATATATATATATATATATATATATATATATATATATATATATATATATATATATATATATATATATTAAAATTTTCATGTCATTTAAAATATTTAGATTTTGCTCAGTTTCCTCTTAAAATTCATTTGAGAGAGGACGTATGATTTATAATTATGATAACTTGTGTGTTTCTTCGCAAGACAACACCATTTCTGTTATTTATATGTCTGAGTATGTTAATTAATGCCGACTGATTGTGGGAATAATACACAAACACAATCAAAGATATTTATAAATGTTGAGTACATGTCTCTTATTCCCTGGAGACATCCAGCATAAAACAGTATACATGTTTAAGTGATTATCATGTGTTCTTTTACAATGGCATATGTCTGGTTATCATGACTATGTTGGTACATGTGGTTATCAGGTCTTTTTTCATAGTGGTTTTGGTGGCTATCATGTCTTTTTTCAGTGTTTTTTGTGAGTTATCATGTCTTTTTCTATGGGGCATATAGGGTTGTCGTAAGTTCTCTTTTTTATTTTTGATGTGGTTATTATGTTTTCTCTTTCTGTGACGGTGTATGTGGTATATGCGTTTGCGTAGGTGCGCGCGCGCGCACAACAACCCTGAGCACAGATGTTCCGACCATTACCACCACACGTGTAGAAAAAAATCGTGTCGAGAATTTGGCACAACAGCGCCACTCCCACCACGTGTTGCTGTACTGCAGAGCATCAAGGCTGCTACTGCACGTGGTCGACGCCAACAAATTCTCAGTTTGGACACCCACAGTAGAGTGGACTCAAGAGGTCGTGTCCACAACTGAGAGGGTGAAAACCCAACCATAGCATTGTATAATGTGACCTTTAGTTTTTTTTAATGAATTAAACGGAAAGCTATGGTGAGGCAAGAGCTACAGTTAGTAGGTCGTCGTATAGCAGAGCCTCATCAGGAATTTTTTTTTTCTTACATTTTCCCGACAAATAAAACACCGCCATTTGCGAGGTCTTATAGTTCGATTCAGAGTACTCTTTACACATACATTCTTATTAGTTGTCTTACTGACAGAACGAGATTATTGTCTTCCCAAACAGCAGTGCTTACAAGCGTCATATTGTACAGTACTGGATGTATTATTTTGATTTAGAATACCTTGGTTAGTATACTTGTTAAGCCTAAGTCCTGATTTTAAATAGAGGACGCCATGACACTTGTTTGTAGGAGCGCAAATGAAATCAGTTTCTAGAGGTCAGGAAAACGCCACCATCTCTGTGAGTACGTGAAAGACATCAAGACACCTGTTTTTCTTTTAATCAAAACGACGTCAAGACCCAAACCACTTTCCAGGTGTCAAGGCTATGCTGCTATGACACCTAATTTTAGGAATCATCACAACGCTACACCATCTGGATCTTACGATCCAACATAACTACAACAACATATCAGCGCTTCATTTGTCTCAAAGAAAAGACGCACGATGTAGAACACACTTTTTTTTTTTTTTTTTACAAAATTTCTCTGTGTAGAACTTACCGAGTCATGACTTGATGAAGCTCTACACAGAGCGAAGCTTTTTCCCAATAAAAAGGACCCCAAAGGAAATAGGTCACTCTGTCTGACTTTTTTGGGTTATCCTATGGTCTCTACACATACGCTGCTATGTATGATAATCTATGCAACTATTTGCGTATACCTGAATAAACTTACTAAAAGCTTGCTCTACGATGTGCGTCTTTTCTTCACTGTTGTCGACTGTATGTCATGTGGTTTCAACTTCCTCTCTTACAGGAGAAAAGTGTTCATTTGTGGAACAAGTGTTTAACCAAGGTCCGTGTGTGCCAGGACTGTATCCGGCAGGTGTGCAGACAGACACCCCGCTCCCTGCACACGTGCTGCAATAGACAGGTGTAACAACTTCCTCTCTAATATTGATCGACTCATAATAATGTGTGTCCCAAGTGCGTGAATCGGTGTCCTGTGTGTGTGTGTGTGTGTCCGTTTTTCTTAGATTCTCATGACTCGCATGTCTTAGATCTTGAAGCCTTTTTAGTTTCATGACTTACAACTTTCCTTACTTTTCATCTTATATCGCATTATATTCTTTTGTATTTCTTGAAGCGCTAAATTCGTGCGAGTCATTCAGCTCGAGGTGCAATGGAGACTTGATCCTCCGCTCGCTGATCGCGTCACGCCCCGATCACTGATCTATCAGGCTATTGGAAACCAGTTTGGAAAACCATGACAACTTGGTGAGCACATTTAAGTGTTTGTCACACTTAACAGGCCGAGGTTCGAACCTGCATTTGTGCTGAGTGATCTGCACGGCTCTAGCGCTTCACGTATAATCTACTTTTCACATAAATCAAATAAATCTTATCTAATAAATCTAATGTAATAAATCTAATCTTTACATTTGTGTAATCTTCATTTAAATCTAATCTAACCAATCTTATCTTCCTTCTCTATCTCTTTTACTGATATTATGTTACTATTCCCTGATTTTTTTCCTTTCAGCGCACCTTCCCTCCATTCTTCCTAATGTTTTGCATCCCTCCTTTACCTCCATCCCCTCCCTCCGTCCCACTCTCCCACCCACCATTCGTTCCCCTCTCCTGCGACTTATGCACTTGCCTTGGGTCTCAAAAGAACTCTCCCCATTTCTCTCCTTTTTTCTTGTTCTTTCTTCCCCCTTTCTCATCCAGTCTTTCCCCCCTTTCTCTTCTTATTCTATTCTCTTTCCCTTCCCAGTTTTACGCTCAGCATCTCAACTTTGCTCCTACCAAAGGGTTGATTTTAAAATACTATACGTATAAACTTTGTCAGGGGAGAGAGAGAGAGAGAGAGAGAGAGAGAGAGAGAGAGAGAGAGAGAGAGAGAGAGAAATGCAGGTTTATACCGAGTTTATCTATTTTCTTATTAAAACGGTTCAGGCATGAGAAGTCAGCATGGTAGAGATTTGACTATTGAGGGATTAAAAAACTTTTGATCTTCAGTGAGTCTGATGTCTGAAATGCCTGAAATTGTGTAGTGGACAAGGCAGAGTCTCATATTCTTTTTTTTTCAAAATGGCTGATAATTTTCCTGCCAGATATGACGTAAATCTGAAATTGATTTCAAGCACTGGATCATTTTTATCCTTGGCAAATGGTGTACAGAAATACATTTGCATGGATTTCTTTTAGCAGTAGAAGATAGACTCAAATATGGATTACCATGTGATTACTTTTGTGAAAAGTTTGAACATAAATTTGCAAAATATTAATACAGCTTATTATTTATCAATTTTCAATTTTGTGCATCCAGTTGATGTGTAATAAGAACATCAGACATATTTAATCGATCAATAGCTCTCTCAGGATGTTATGTATTTTTGATTGTCAAATATAGAGAACAAAAATCACGATGCTCTGGCTGGAACAATTCACATCTAATCAGAACTGGAAATTGAAACTTTGATATTGAAACAGGGCAACGTCTATGTCCCTCCTGGACTATGACTATCAAGTTCTCTCTTACTTATGCCTTCAGTAGTCGAGGACGAACTGAAACATCGTCCAGGTTTGGGTCAGTTGTGAATTGTTAAAAAAATGCTCGTGCAGACTGACCGTCAGGCTGGTTCACGTCTGCAAGACATTAGACCAAGGACCATCTCTAGGGCCGGAGAACCTGTCATCCATTAAATAACAGGACTTCTTTCTAAGTTTAGCAACAAGTTGTTTCTTTTAGTTAGGTCAGGAATGTCGGGAGAATTCTCTAGGTTCGTCTCCAGATGGCACCAAGATAGTTTGCTGGATGTGAATGTTGCCGCAGTCTTGTCATGCTGGACGCTGCCCGGACTCTGTACTTTTTCTTTTCTTTTTGCCACAAAACATTTGGTAGCGAGCGTAGCTCATACACTTTGCTCACCTTGGTGCTGCTGGAATATATTTTACACGTGAATTCTTGAATGGTGTTGAACTGATCATTGGGAAGTTCCGTTCTACTGCCGAAAACCAAAAGGCTTTCCTGAACCCTCGACTTAAAGGAAGAATTATCAGCGTTTTCTTCTTTCCTCGTATAGCCAATGCACTTAGTGTCACACCCAGTCCATTGAAAATGTCCCAGTAACACGGAACACACAGCAACTCCCAGTGGTACATACAGCTTGGAGACATCTACAAGTCCGACACATGTTATGGTGACCCGTCTCATGAATATTTTGTTTTTGATATCTGTTTAAGCACAGTCATAAGATAGGGACATGTGTCATCTGCAACACAGATCAGAGGCGAGTTGCTCCCAGCAGCATTAAACATGTATCAGTCTCTGCTTTGTTGTACTTAGAAACCTTGATACCTTTCCGGTTAAGTTTTGATAGACTACCACTCAGTAGACTGATAAAAAAAATGGCACCGCACAGTAATGAATGATGAATAACCTTGTGGACTGAGACATGGAGTAAAATCAGGAGGGCCCGACACAAGTGGCGTTCAATATGAACCAATTTTGGGCCCCTTGTGATTCGTTCATCAGCATTACTGATCTAGACGAGGTAAGAAAGAGCGGCACGAGAAAAAACGCTGACGAGTAAAAAACAGACAAGACAATAAGCTAATGCTGTGACCGGAAAAGTGGCAGTTGTAACTCAGTGGGGACAAGTGAAGGTCCTAACCCTCGGGAATGATACTACCTTTTGCACCTATAGTCTAAATGCAGAACTCTATCATACCTGATACGAGAAGGACTTAGAAAGTTTGAGGTAAAGCTTAATAGAAATTTTAAGCCAAGACAGAGGTTCCTAAATATCCAGTCAATCCACTGATTTCCTGGATTTATATCAAGGGTATAAGTAACAGAAGTTCCAAGGTTATACTTCAGTTTACCTCATACGACACAGTTCGGGTCTCTATTTAGCAGAATTGCATAAGTGAGCTGGAAAACGTACAGAAAATCATAAAAAAAATTATGGAACATTTCCTAGGAAGGTAGGTTAAGAGAACTCAACTTACGTTGTCTAGAAGAGTGTAGAATAAGGAGGAATATGAATGAAGTACACAAATGAAAAATATAATTAAGTAAAAAGGGATTTTCAAAAAGTGATAAAAATATTTATATTAGAACTCTTAACAACGGGTTCAAGCTGGAAAAAAATAGATTTAGGAAAAAATAGGAAAGCGGTGATTTGACACAAATTATGCAGAAGAGTGGAATAACGTTTTAAGTGGAGCAAACACCGTGGATAACCTTAAAAAATACGTTAGAGAAATGCACGAGTGGGAATAACTGAGTGTATGGCTTGTTTAGCATGGGCTAGAGGTCCTGCTTCAGGGTTCCAGTAATGCTATACAGCTGGTACTTGCCATGAGATGGCCTAAGCTGACAAGTAGCGAGAGAAACACTATCTTTACTGTGAAACCTTTATTATGACGGTTCACCCAAGACTGGACTTTATCAAGTATTTGATAAAGATACTTCCTTAAAATACTTGATAAAGTTATGTCAGAGACTATACCTCAAAATAAAGATCTCGTGTCCAACATATTGTCTTTCTCACTACCCTCCATTAGGCCTACTTCAATACTCCCTTTTTTTATACATTTAGTCAGTCTCTGGGTTCTTGCGTGCTTAGCGTGCGTCGAAAAGACGAAAAATATATGGGCGTAGGGGTGAGGGCCCATAAAGTGTAGGAAACACGGGATATCTCATACATAATACACCTGACTGGTCCTCGTGATGGCCCGGCCCACTCTATTACTCCTCGCTACAAGCTAATCAATCTCCTTACCCCAAGTACTCGTGTATATATATTTCATCGCGAGAATCCGATGAAGAATTCATATTAATCTTGTCAGCAAAGAACATTTATGTTATGGCCAGTTTGGTGAATGTATTGCTAGGAAGCCAGTGCATGGGGCTGGTGTCGTGTGAACGCTTCCGTGAATGTTCACGATGTGTGGTGTGAGCATTCACACTATACAGTACACGCACACTATACCGAGTGAATGTTGCTATGAATATGCTCACTATACCTTGTGAATGTGGCTATGAATACGCACTTAGCTGGTGTCAATAAAGATTTAATACGCACGCATTAATAACCCTTGAAAGTTAAGAACCCAGGATATTCCAGGAAAGACAAGCAGAATGGTTTATTTCCGTTTTCCGTCGTTTGGCCTTCATGCCAAGGCTGCAACCCACAACAGTATACTAACACCCAAGGTGCGTATTTGCTAACAAGTGAACAGGGACAACAGATTCGAACTCAGGTTCTTTGGGTCGCGAATCGGGCGCTCACCCACCAAACAACGAGGTATTTTTTTTATGGAAAACATGCCAAGCTTATATGTTACATAGATCCTTGATGCTGTTGAAGGGCTCTTGATTAATGGAATTGGAACTACATTTATTTTCCCTAGCCCAAATCTAATAATCTCTTGATTTTTTTACTCTGGGTTCAGCGCTGCCCTATTAATGTAATAATACAAAATTCACCTATGGTATTCAAAAGAAAATATAATATATATATATATATATATATATATATATATATATATATATATATATATATATATATTATATTTACATTTGGCCTCAATATAGAGGACAAAAAACACAAGAGTAGTAATTGGGAACTTCATTCAGAAAATGTTTCGTCTGCACACTAGGATTCTTCAGGTCTGACTTGTAGGGAGAAAAAAAATATTTAGCTACACTGAGCAAAGAACATTTGCTAAAATTGCTGATTTTCAAACTATTTCTCTGATGATTATTTCCATCTACACTGAGAGCTCTAAGTCAGTTTCCGAATATGAGAGGCACGTTTCTCTCACGCTACCTCTTGGAGAGTTTCATCAGCATTTGACAGGCATCCCATAATGCTTGTTAAGTGATTGACATCGATTCCACTACGCTTGTAGCACCTGTTGAACATCTGGAGCTTATTCCATAACACATCCCAAACACTTAACATTGTTCGCATGCCAGTGCAGAACGTGTTCAACGTTTGACACCAATCTCATGATACCTGTAGCGCTCGTTAAACGTTCGATACCAAGCCCGTAAGAAAAGACAATCCCATAACACTTTGACACTAATCCCATGGCACCAGAAGCACCTGATTAACTTTTGACACATCTACAACATTCGTTACAGCTCTTAAACCAGTGGCACCAATCACTTAACACCTGCCTTACGTTTGACACTGATATGACACCTGTAGCACCTTTTTGAAAAATTGTCCCATGACACCTGTAGCACCTTTTTGAAAAATTGTCCCATGACACCTGTAGCACCTTTTTGAAAAATTGTCCCATGACACCTGTAGCCCCTTTTAAATTTCTGACACCCATCCCATGGCACCTGTGGCTCTTGTTTTTTTTATTCGCAGGCCTGCAACCCGAGCGAGGGTCCATCATATAGTATTCAGGAAACAATTACGTTTCCGCCAGTAATAACAGAGGCTGCAGCCTGTGTAGTGTAGTGCTCCAGAGATCCATCTGTGTAATGGGTCACTCTGCTTGCAACTAACCCGCAAATTGGAACGACGCTATAACTAAACGGGTGTGCTGCCGACACTTGTTAAGAAGAAGATACTTCACGCGACACACTTTTATTGTGAAAGTGCTTCCTTAATGACAATTGCCAACAATTGCCACCGAACCGGATGAGGGTGAGGCGGACAATTCACCACACAGTCTTTCCTCTGGGTAGAGACAAGAGGAACACTAGGACGCTGATTCCCACAAACATCTGCAGTGACAACAGACATCAGTGAACTAGAGTCACTCCACGTCACAACTCCTGCAGTCATCGGGAGGAGAAGAAGCCTCTAAGGTAACTCCACGTATCCCGAAGATGGATAACGCACCACGCTCAGAGTTTCATGAATGGGTTGTCATGGGTTGTCGTTCAGTGAGATGTTACGATCATCAAGTCATCGCTGGAATGAACATCGGTATGTTTGGTTCATCCTGATCCTTTATCATTACTTTTTACATATATGTATATTTTATATATAAGTATACTGAAGTTTGTCTGCTCCCAAGGATATATATATATATATATATATATATATATATATATATATATATATATATATATATATATATATATATATATATATATATATATATATATATATATATATATGAGAGAGAGAGAGATTATAGAAATCTTACAGGTTTAGTTTAGAATAACTATAAAAGCCGAAGAGCATACTTGTTTATATTTTATATTCATCTATAAGAATTTTATACACTACAGCAAGTTAAGTCAAGCATTCTACATCTCCAGGTCACAAAATGTACTCGCTCAGAGAGACTTGCAAACTTTTTGTTCATTGCAATCGAAGCTTATCTGGTTTTAAAATACAATTCTGCTACTGTAATGACTTTACCTGTAGTGGTGACGTTGGGAGGAAAAAGGTTCGGGATGGGGGGCAGAGGGAGCACTAGTGTAATTTTGGGATAAAAATTCCATCCAATCAAAAATATGCGTTATAATTTTTTTTGAAGGGATTACATCGTGTGATTCCTTTTAGTGTTATGGTCCTGAAATTATTAATTGAATTGGAGTGTGCGCCAGAAATATGATTAAGAGATTTATACATATATATATATATATATATATATATATATATATATATATATATATATATATATATATATATATATGAAATATACTTTGTAATTTTAATTTCTACGTGCTTTTGAAACGATGGTTTACTTTTCGTTATTTTTTTTAGTTTTATGAGCGCATAAATCTTGGGAAATTCAGTGAATTGTGGAACCTCAAGTGTTTTTCTTCAAGTGAACGCATAAGAGGAGGAGAAGGTAGAGCATAAGAATAAGAAAGAGAAAGATGAAAGGATACTGGAAAATAAAGAGTGGAGAGGGAAAAATAACGTGAAGAGAAAAATGAGAAAGAAGAGGAGGAAGATATGAGAATGAAGAGAAGAAAAAGAAGAGGAGGAAAAATAAGATGAGAAGGAAGAAGATAAGGGAAATGCAGGTAAGAACAGGAAGAGAAGGAGAATGAAGATGAGGTGGAGGGGAGGGGCGTGGTCGTGGACTAGGAAGCATTATGTCTTGATTAGTTCTGTAATGTGGGAAGCACGTCCCCCCTCTCACCTCTCGTTAGCTTCCCCTTCCCCCGTGTGTGTGTGTGTGTGTGTGACCTCACTATACAGCACTACCTCATCATTGCCGTTTCTACACTATTCTACGTGACACCCACACACACCTTGTCCGTGAAGCTCACGAGACTGATTATTGTATTTTTCGACTTCATGCTGACACCCTCTTCAGTGGCCTCAGTGTGAAGTTAAAATATAAGTCCTCAGTGCTTGTTTTTTTTTGTCTATGTAGTTTCGTCTGTTCCAGTGCCCAGTGTTTATTCCACCTTTGTGTTGGGTTCACATATCAAGATGAGAATTCATGGACATAAATACGCTTGCTGAAACCGTAACTCCATCGTCTTAACTATACAGCAAATGATGTTGCCATTAAAATTTAAAGGGATGAATCTGTAAGCCAGTAGAAGTCCTCGGTCAGATGACTAGAAGCTCCATTAGCGGGTCATCATATAACTAAGACACGCGGCAGGAGGAATTTTTCCTGTTTCCTGACAAATCTTACCTATCCTAACTCAGGTGACTGCTACCTATCGTGAGAATTGTTGGATAAACACCACTTGGCTGGTAAATAAGGAGAAATGCAGAATCGGGAGAAGATGCCTGGAAGTTGCAGTGCAACCAGAGACAATACTTCGAAAAGAATTGTACTTCATGCTAACTATCCTATTTGCCATTCAACCATCCAGCTAGTTATCCAGCCAGTGAGTTAGCCAGCCAGTCAGTTAGCCAGTCAGTCAGCCGGTTACCCAGGCAGCCTGCCTGCCCATTCGCCCGCCGGTCAGAGTCAAACGTCACAATATAATCGGTACATTTTCCGCTGTTTAATGGGGAAAGGAACTCAAATGACAATAAAATAAAAGCATTGTCAGCAGAGACCCGAGGGGGATAATAAAACAGTGAACATATTAAATTCCGACTTGTTGAAAAATGGCCCAATGTTTTATCCCTAAAATAAAGGACATCCATGAATGTAATAAATCATCATAAATTGGTGCCATTGTTATAGCAAATGTTAACGTGTTTTTTATTCTGCAACTACGTGGAAATAAGAGAGGGGAAGGGAAAGGAAAGGGGGGAGGGGAGAAAAGGTATGTAAGAAATAAAGAAAGGGAGAAAAAAAGAGGGAGAGAGGGAGAACGATGAGGAAGAGAAGGAGACAAGATGCACTGAGAGAAGAGTGCGAGAGATGATGGAACAGTCACTACTAACAATCAAGAAAAGTAGGTATAACTACTTTCATACCACTTACTGCCAAGATATAACCCGCAGACACAGTCATCTTCACTGGCTAGCTGCAGGAACTGTGTTAAACAAGGTAATAAGATAAGAGGGAGTATATAGCCTAATCACTTCCAAGACAGAAAAGGCTGTTAGGCCGAAGATTACCGATATCATTACCTCTAAATCGAATCGACCAATTTTGCCTAACAAGACAAATTTATTTATTTTTTAAAGAAATCAAAAGAAGCGAGAGATTTGAATACAAGTACAGATCAGTAAATTCTTGAGAAAATCTCACAAATTACAGCAAATTTTGTTACTATTAATTTTCTGGACATCTTTGTTGCCTTTGAAGATGTATGGCATAGGAGCTTCCTTACAAAGCTCAGTTACCTAACATATCAACTAACAACTTGGAGCAATATGTGCTGGGGGCAAGCGATGATAGGTTAAATTAGCTTCTGAAACACAAATGATGACCGAAATGGCGTTAGAATAACACTAGGAATCTTGTCACCCAGCTATGAAGTGAATAACTCGGTGATCTTGCGATTTACATACTTGACAGCAAAGACTGCAATACTCTACATGAGGCCCAAGTTCGCTCTCACCTTGTGTATGCTACACTTCATGGGCTGGCTGCCCCTCATCTTACCTCCAGCATCAAGATGAGGTAGGGGATCATGCAGAGCGACTCATCTCTCACCTTGGCCCGGGATTGTTGGATCTCTCATTTCAGCAGAGCCTTTATTGCCGAAAAGATGTTGATGGCCTGACTGCTTTGTACAAGGCCAATATTGTCCTCTTGACCCACTTTCACTGACAGGCATAAATCTTTCCTGTGTAATGAAATGTGACGGGATAATATACCAAGCATTCGCTCCCACAGTATGATGTTTATATAATAGGGTAGCCGCGGATTGTAGACACTGAGAAAACAAATTTTACACCGCACGACGGGCAGTCATCAGCAGTCTCACTCAAGCTGTTCCCTTGACAAAGAAAAAAAAGCATTCCGTCAGCGACCATTTTCATTTTTCAAATAACTCCCCAGTTCTCGTAACTTATGGACAAAGATCAAGTCAAGTGAACAAATACAATCTCTAGCTCACAGCTGGCTCCAAGATAATCCCCTTTTATACTTGCGTGTTGTTTAACATTAAATAACGTGCTTTAGGAAAGATGTACTTAAGGTCTGGCTTGGAAACGAGCTGAAGTATAAGAATAACTCTTAATTTGTAAAATAAATGCAGGAACTCTGTGCCTAATTCCCTTTTAAAAGGGAGAGAGAGAGAGAGAGAGAGAGAGAGAGAGAGAGAGAGAGAGAGAACAATAATTGATAAAACACATAGTTGAGTAAAAGGAAGAATTACATTTAATATACACTTATATTAAGGCATTATTTCCGTATCTCAGTGGGAATATTTATAAACACTTCCGTACAGTAGTAGTTATATTTCATTTTACGTTATTTTAAAGCTAATGATACAAAGTGTACAGGAAGTAGAACTTGCAGTAGTCTCAGAACATAACTTACCAAGTCATTCTCCCTCACATCACTGGCTTCTTCACATCAAGACAGAGGGAAAACAGAAGGGCAGTTAGTCACTTGTAATAAAGCTCTTTTGTTCCCAAAGGCAGACTTAAACAGCTTATGCCTTATTAAACACGTGAACATTTCTTTATGAAACTGTAATGAGCCACTCACGGGTAAGTACAGTTCAGTTACTCGTCTGCCTCGCAGTTATCTGACGGACGAAGGATCGAGCCTCTGCTACTCCTTGCCCTGAATTATCCTGACGGGTTAAGTGTTTAACGAAAATACTTTGTAAGTAAGGTTTCTTGATGCAGTGAATTGTTGTTACCCTCACTTTCTTCTTATCAAGCCTGATTACCTCCCTTTCCCCAGGCGCTGTATGATCCCTATTGGTTTTGTGTTTTGATATGATTACAATAATAATAATTCGCATAAATCTACAGAGGAAATGAGGGATAATTTGAACAAGACTCGCGACCGCGGATTTTGCCTGACGAATTCAAGAAGAAAAGATGAACCACTTCAGATGAATCACCTCAGCAAGATCTGGAGGAATCTTCATACAGAAGGAAGGCGCTAATGAGGACGATTCCCGAGTGAATTTACAGAGTGAAGTAAAAAGTCAGAGGGAAGAGAAAAATATTACTTAGTGATTAAGGGTTCGATCTTGAGGCAGGCGGAGATGTGGACAAGTAAGAGATACTGTGATTGTTTCTGTACTCCTCTTGTTCTTGCTCACCTAGCAGTAAATAGGTGCCACTGTATTAGCCGACTGTTGTGGATAACATCTTGTGACAGGATAAGCCTCTTTACACATGTCCATCCGACTTTGGGTCACCTTAACGAGGTGGTTGGGTGTGTGGTTTGTACTTACGGGGTAGGAGACCCCTTTTCTGGGAGGGGTGCCACTCTCCTCACAGGGTCCTTGCCTGAATAAGAACTCAACATCTCTTTCAGCATAAATGGTGGGGAAATTTCCACTTGCGTCTGAATTTGTTCACACTCCTGGCCAAGGACATGTTTTATGGACATGAACTGCGGGATGTGAAAAATTTATTTCGAATAATTTTTCTTGCACCGTGATTATAATTGATGAAAAATGGGAGTGAATTAGTCATAACTAACACGTTAGTATTGATAGTACATATTTTTTTATATAATGTTTGAAACGGAATATGTTTACAGTAGCGATTAATCACAAGGTTCCAGAACTTTGTAAATGCAGTATAACATCCTCAAACCTGTTACCCTTCTTCACCTGAAAGTAAATAGTTATCCATGTGTTGGCTAACTGTTGTGGATGACATTCTTGGTTAGTGGCAGCGTGCCTGGGATTGTAGTCGGTTTTAAAATGAGCTGAGCTCAGCCTGTAGATACAAGGGTATAAAAATAGGGAATTGAGAAGAGGGATACCTCTCCTATTCTTCCCTTTTTCTCTTATCTACTTCTTTATCACTCCTTTAACCCCCATCTTCTTTTAAGAACATAAGAAAGGAGGAACACTGCAGGAGGCCTGTTGGCCCCTTTTCTCCATATACCGCTATTATAAGGGTGTAGAATGAGAGGAATGGAGGGTAATCCATCTTAATCCGTGGAAGGGGAAAGCATTTCAGATTCCTCGGATCAAGAGCCTCTAGCCAGCACCAATCATCGGCCATCAAGGGCGCATTGCAGTCCATTTTCCTAGTAAATTTTGCAAACTGTCAAAAAATCTTTAATTTATTAACTTTTCCTTATTACTTCCTTCAAAGGGAGGCGACTTGATGCCGGTGAAGGGCTTTTGGTCCGAGGTATTGGACCTGTCTTTCCCTTCACTGGATCGCACCATATGGCCCCCGACGGGTTTAACGTTTTCCCGTAAATATAATAATAAATAATGCAATAATTACAACACTACTACTACTACTACTAATAATAGTAATTTTAAATGCAACATTAACAGTGATATAATAATGATTATTCCACCATTTTCACTTCTCTCTTCCATATACTACGTATAATTTATCTCCCCTCCCCTCACTGACCCCTCCTATAATAATTATATTAAGCAAATACCTTATTGCTTGACTCCCCACCTCTATTATGTTAATTATATTACCACTCCCGATTTAGCATGAATTATTTTGAGTCGTGAAAGTAATTGTCAAGGTAATTTAAGCTCTTTTAGTTTGTCTTCTTATTTTTCCTTTTGTGTCTCATCGTAGTCATTTTCCTTTTTCGTTTTCTTCCGTTTTCTTTTTAATTTTATCTGACTCATTTCATATTTCTTTATTGTCTTCTTCATTTTCTCCTTTTCTTAATTTTCTCCATTTTTGCTTCTCTTTTTCCACATATTCTCCTCTTCCTCATTTTCCTCTTCTTCCTCATCCTCCTCACAGAAGCAACTACAGTAATGATATTGACATTAAGTTATTGAAACTCTAATTCGGATTCTTTATTTCCTCGTTAAACATCGTTTGTGCAGAAATGACTGGGATTTAACTTGGAAACCTTCTGGTTATCCACTACGATGACGGCACTGAGGAAAGCCGAAATATCTGAAATAATCACAGAACAAACACCGTTGATAGTAATGCGTTATCACAGTTCAGAAATGCGTTATCCTGAATGTTTCAATTCGTCAAGACTCAAAAAATGCGTTACCTTAGCTTCCCAGTGCGTTACTAGAGCACATGAATGGCTCATCCAAACACATAAATGTGATTTCCAAGCTCAGAAATGCGTTACTTTAACTCACAAATGAATTACCTTTATCCACAACTGCGTTACTGTATTGTGCAAGTAAATTACTTTTGCCCACAAATGCGTTTCTTTAATCTACGAATAAATCGAATAAATTACTTTTGCCCACAAATGCGTTACTTCAGCCTGCTAAGACATAGCTATAACACACGCACATATCTTAATAGTGCTCGCAGCTCCGTTACCTACGCTCGGTCACGCATCTCACCTTCACCGCTGATAAAGTTGGGAGCGAGAAACTTAAATCGGATGTTTTATCATTCTTTAGTGAGAAAAAATAGCTATACTTAAAACTTTATAAACTTTCACGTCATTTAGGTAAGTCCCTGTTTAATGAAGTAATTTGTGAAGAGTATTTTTTTTTTTTTAGGTTCGATTACATGTGTAATTGTTAATGAATTGTATATAATTTATAATTAACTTGACTACTATTTGTCTCGTACTGTTTTTAGTATGAGCTTCCCTGCACTGAAATTATTATTATATTATTATTATTTAGTTTATTATTATTTAATATTTATTACATTGCTTTATTATCACATTATTGCTTTATTCTTTATATTACATTTTATTATGAATTTATTTATTAAATTTTGTCACATTGCTTTAATATTATCATTATTGCTTTATTATTGTCACATTATAGCTTTATTATTTATATTGCATTATTTTATAATTAATTATTATTATTATTGTATCGTTACCAATCCCTGTACATGACAGTCCTTATATACTATGAAGGTCCTTGAACGTGTACGTAGTCACTTACGCATTTGTAGCATTTTTATTTATTTCGCAATCATAATTCTTTTCCATCTACATTAACTGTAGTAGTGTTTTTTTTTTTTTTTTGAGTTTGTAGCTTTAACGTTTCTTTTAGTAAAAAAAAATGATTTTTTTACATGTGATTAATGTTTATTTATCTGTTATCTTTATCGTTTTTCGGATTTATATTTTCAATGCATTTTCAGTAAATAAAAAGATAAAATAAAAATGTAAATGGTAGAACAAATATATACTAGAGTGACTGGATTATTATTTTTATTATCTGTAGTTTTTTATTATCTATATTGACCCAAAGGTTTCTTTTGCGCTTCATTGTTTTTATTTATGGTTTGAAACTCGCCATACTGTAGTTATATAGTCTCGCATCTAAGTCAGGGAATGGGGGTGGCGGAGGGGTTGAACCCCATGGCAAGTGTCTTAAAACTGACAGGCCATTGCGTTAACCACTCTGTCAGCTGCCTTTAATAAGAGTCATTTAACTAAGTATATACCTAGTTAGACGTGTCTTATTAGAGCCAGCTGGCCCAGTCGTTAACGCACTGGCCAGTGAGTTTTAGGACTCACTTCCCATGGGGTTCAAACCGTTCCGTGATTTTTTTTTTTTTTTGCAATAGCGATATTACGATTTAGTTAGTCTCGCATCTATTTGGTATAACTGCTCTGACAATTATCCATGCTGTAGTAGCCTCCGTACTGTAATTATTGTGAACTGCTGTAGTAACTCCTGTACTCTAATTGCTTGTCCTGTTGTAAAAACACTCATAATGTTGTAGAAACCTATGTACCATAATCTATAATTTCCCTTAAAACTGCAGGAGCTCCTGTACCATAGTTATTCTATGATTACCTGTAAGACTGTAGTAACATATGTACCACAAATAATTATTACCTGTAAAATTATGTCAATCCCTATACCATACGAACCTAACATCAGTACTAAGTAAAACCGTAGGAACACTTGAACCATAATTTATCTAACATCTGTACCATCAATACCTGTAAAACTACAGCAACACCTGTATCATAATTACCTGTATTGCCAGAGGCAAACACTTGCCATTGTGTTGTCCCCCTGGTACCAGGTGTTGGACATAACCCAGGGCTTTGGCAAGTTGAAAATATCGTATGACAGATGTGACACTCCCTTTGGTGTTCCCCTCAAACTCGTTCACTTTTTTCCCCTCTCCACCCCTCTCCTATTCCCTGGCACTCCTCCTAATCGCACCCATCCCTTCCCTACCTCCTTTGGAGTTTTCCGTTCTCTGTCTCTCCCATCTCTTGAACCTCTCATTAACCTCACACACTTCTTTTCCCCCTCTTATTATCTCGTTGCATTGCCTTTCTCGGGGTCTCATCTTTCCTATTTCTATATTTCTCTTTCGACCTCTGTTTCACACTTTACTCATCACATCACCCACTCTATCCTTCTTTTATAATTTCGATTTTTCAACTCCTCACACTTCAGTCCCTCATCTCCCTTCTCTCCCCATTTCCTCACCTTCCCTATCGTTCGCTTCCCTAATTCCTAACCTTAATCTTTTCCTCTGTCTCTCACTTCCATGACCTTCCCTATCGCACACTTCATTACCTTTTCCTATTCCTTACGTCTCCTACCTTCAATCTTACTGTCTACGACATATGTGCCCTAAGGAACAATGTTTCTCACTGAGTAATCTCTCATACAATTTATTTACTTCTCATATAATGCTCTTAAACTGAAATATTGAACTTGTTGATGGAAACAGAAGGAAGCAGCCTCTGAAGGTGATAGGTGACAGATGGTAGATGGCAAGTGACAGGTGGAGCACATTTTTAACTGTTCGCCCACACCTTCCGTCTTTTCGCTTGCTTCGTGGATTTTATAATTACCTGTGGGAACTTTCCCGAGAGTTTAAAAAATATATTAAATTGTCATTGTTAAATGGAGTGGATTATTTTAACCGTGTGTGACAGTCTCGCTTTTGTGTTGTGCTGTGTTCTTCTTAGTAGTTATTCTTTTGTTACTCCTGGATGATCTTACGTTTGTGTTTATTTTCATTTATTGCCGTGAAAACCGAGCAGATCTCCCAAGTCAGAGCGTTCCTCAAACTGACGATTCCCTTTCTTCTTTCCCTCATCCTGGAGACAGTGGAGAGACTGGAAGGATGATACCAGACAGGTCTTCCTGCTAACGCAACTAAATCATCCCGAAGCTTTACCCGTTAACACAGCTAAACCATTTAGGTTTGCAAGTTAACACGGCTAAATTATTACAACAAACCTTGTAGCTTTGCACGCTAAGACAGCTAAATCCTTACTCAGCAAACCCTGCAGCTTTGCCCGCTAACACAGCTAAATCATTACTCAACAAACTCTGCATCCAACATAGCACACTAAATTGCCCCTGCCTCTACGCCCCATTGTTCTACTAATTCAATTAGATTTCCGAGGGATCTAGCGAGATACCAAGGACGTCTTGCTCATCCTCTGCTCCTCCTCTTCTCTGTACTAATCAGTGCACAGAAGGATTCCAGAGAAGTGATGGAAATGTTCTCTTGTTTATTTTCAAATCCCTCTCATCCCACTCTTTGTTCCTCACTCTTCACCACGTACTCCACCAGTGAGCCTCCTACTTATCCCACTCTTTGTTCCTCACCATCCACCACGTCCTCTCATCTTGCTGTTTACCACGTACCTTTCCAATAAATTTCCTTCTCACCCCTTTTTTCGAATCTTCAACTCCCACGGCAGCTTCATCTTCTCCCGCTTTTTAAACTAATCCAAAGTTTAAAGGAAGCTTCATATGACATACAATGTTCCAAGTCCATTATCATTATAATAGTCCATGACCATTATTATTATAAAAGTCTAGGTAGTCCAGATTGTGGGTTGGTTGTGAAATGCAAATTATCTTGTCTAGATGAAGACCTCTCCCCGTTGGTAAGTTACCACACATCAAAGACTCTTGGCCTATTGTGTGTGTGGGGGAGGGGTTACAACCATGGGCTTATGGAAGGGTGCTAGTTCTGTTCCCAGCACTCTAGATGTAATCTGCCAGCTCGTCTTCCCATTCTAACTTTAATATGTCAGGGTCAACTATGCCAACTGTTGATTTGTTCTTAGGTTGGATCAAAGGGAGTGTAGCTTTAATTTATCGGATCGAGAGCCTATAATGATTATCAGGGTACCCTAGAACCATGATTCCATCATTTTTTTTTTTATTTATTCACTTTCACGTTTCTCTTACACTATTTTTCTTGCACTGCACCTTCCTCTCTTTATCAGTCTGCTACTGAATAATGAGGCAGACACATCGTTCACTTTTCTGAAAACATATATCCAAACATCGTGCCTGTCGCACAGTAATGTATATTTTAGCACGTCATCATTTTTATTATTATAGAACCTCTTCTGAAGGACAATAAAATATTTTTTTCCAGTTTCATTTACACCTGGCATTCCACACTGCTTTATGTTTCTTTCATAAGTTTCTATTTAGAATATAGGACTCTCACAAGCTCAGAATTCACAAAGCATTAATTTAATTCCTTCCAGAATTCATCTCCTATACACTTCTCTCGTTTCCAGGAGCATAAACACATCCAAATTTTTTCCTTTACACTTCTCTGATCTTCAGGAACACCGTCCTTCAAATCTATTTCATTTTTTTTATTCGCTTTATTAGTCTTGCTATGCAGAAACACTAACAGTTACTTTTCATATCTTATTTTTATTCTAAAACATACAGTTTACGGGTTTATACTCATATAACTATCTTTTTTCTCTCTCCATTAGGTGTACATTCAAAATTGCTGCGACTGTTTTCATCTATGGTTAATTCAGTTACAATCGACTTATGATAAATCTTTTATTCCCGGTCAAACAATCCATTATTATCATTCACCAAAAAAAAAAAAAAAAAAAAAAATCCTTCCCATCTAGCTCCATCCTTAATTAAAAACTCAACCACAACCTCTCCTCTCCTTCCAACCCGACCGTCTTGCCCTCCACCACCATTCCTTTTTTTCTCCTTCCAGTTCCACCCTTCCCACCTTCACAACCATCTCGGTTTTTGTCTTCTCTTCAACAATTCCCAACCACTCTGCTTAAAAACGTTGAGGAAGAAGCTCGATCCAAGCAAATCCTTGAGCAATGTATAATATTTAATATATATATATATATATATATATATATATATATATATATATATATATATATATATATATATATATATATATATATATATATATATATATATATATATATATACTGAGTATACCAGGTAAAGTGTATGGCAGGGTTATTATTGAAAGAATTAGAGGTAAGACAGAGAGTAGGATTGCAGATGAGCAAGGAGGCTTTAGAGTGGGTAGGGGATGTGTAGATCAAGTGTTTACAGTGAAGCATATATGTGAACAGTATTTAGATAAAGGTAGAGAAGTTTTTATTGCATTTATGGATTTAGAAAAGGCATATGATAGAGTGGATAGGGAGCAATGTGGCAAATGTTGCAAGTGTATGGAATAGGTAGTAAGTTAGGGTGTGTAGGAGAGAGGAGATTATTTCCGGTAAAAGTAGGTCTTAGACAGGGATGTGTAATGTCACCATGGTTGTTTAATATATTTATAGATGGGGTTGTAAAAGAAGTAAATGCTAGGGTGTTGGGGAGAGGGTGGGATTAAATTATGGAGAATTAAATGCAAAATGGGAGTTGACACAGTTACTTTTTGCTGATGATACTGTGCTTATGGGAGATTCTAAAGAAAAGTTGCAAAGGTTAGTGGACGAGTTTGGGAGAGTGTGTAAAGGTAGAAAGTTAAAAGTGAACATAGATAAGAGTAAGGTGATGAGGGTATCAAACGATTTAAATAAAGAAAAATTGGATATCACATTGGAGAGAGGATTATGGAAGAAGTAAATGTTTTCAGATATTTGGGAGTTGACGTGTCAGCGGATGGGTTTATGAAGGATGAGGTTAACCATAGAATTGATGAAGGAAAAAAGGTGAGTGGTGCATTGAGGTATCTGTGGAGACAAAAACGTTATCCATGGAGGCAAAGAAGGGAATGTACGAAAGTATAGTGGTACCAACACTCTTATATGGGTGTGAAGCATGGGTTGCAAATGCTGCAGCGAGGAGGAGGCTGGAGGCAGTGGAGATGTCCTGTCTAAGGGCAATGTGTGGTGTAAATATTATCCAGAAAATTCGGAATGTGGAAATTAGGAGAAGGTGTGGAGTTACTAAAAGTATTTGTCAGAGGGCTGAAGAAGGGTTGTTGAGGTGGTTTGGTCATTTAGAGAGAATGGATCAAAGTAGAATGACTTGGAGAGCGTATAAATCTGTAGGGGAAGGAAGGCGGGGTAGGGGTCGTCCTAGAAAAGGTTGGAGGGAAGGGGTAAAGGAGGTTTTGTGGGCGAGGGGCTTGGACTTCCAGCAAGCATGTGTGAGCGTGTTAGATAGGAGTGAATGGAGACGAATGGTTTTGGGACATGACGATCTGTTGGAGTGTGAGCAGGGTAACATTTTGTGAAGGGATTCAGGAAACCAGTTAATTGATTTAGTTGGACTTGAGTCCTGGAAATGGGAAGTACAATGCCTGCACTTTAAAGGAGTGGTCTGAGATAGTGACAGCTGGGAGGGACTTTTCTCAGCTGTCGTATCTGAGCTCCTCTGCAAAGACAGTGATTATGTATGAGTGTGGTGAAAGTGTTGAATGATGATGAAAGTATTTTCTTTTTGGGGATTTTCTCTCTTTTTGGGTCACCCTGCCTCGGTGGGAGACGGCCGACTTGTTGAAAAAAAAAAAAAAAAATATATATATATATATATATATATATTATAAATTGCTTATTCACCATTCCACTCTGTCTTCATTACCTTCCTCTTGGTCTGCCCTCCTTCCTTCTCCATTATCTTGTACACTTCAGAGCAGACCCCTGACGTGCCTCATCCACTTCGCACGAAGTGGTAGCGGCAAATGGCTTAAAAGTTCAAGTTTCAAGTTTTTCCTTGCATACACCTTTCTTTTATTTGTAAATGCCTTTGAAAATCACCTGCATTTGGGAATTACCTGCGTCTGCATGATTAATTAAAGATGAGCTGCCTTTGCTCTCCTAGTCGATAACGTTCACAGTCATCTTTCTGGGTGTCGTGCTTGTCTTCGTACTTGTCGTTTTGTTTAGTACTTGATGTTTTCACCATTGCTGTCGTCGTCTTCTCTGTTGCTACCTTATTCGTCGTTGTTGTCTTCCTTGCTGCCATATTTCTTCTTTTTGTTTTGTCGTGCTTTTCCATTTTTCCTTCTTATAATTATCGTATATATCACAGATTTGTAGAAAAATATTTACCTATGTTATTTTTTATTTCCCTTAGTCTATGTCAGTTTCTCACCACTTGATTAAAGATGTATTTTCTTCGTAATTAAGATACTCTGTCTTCAGCAATATAAGAGTCTGTGTTATGTTTTTCAAAACGCATGAACAACTTCTAGAAATCTACTAGAAATCCTTTTTTTTAATTAATCATATCCAATTGGTAATTTTTTTTTTTTTACATGTTAGAATTTTTTGTATAGTTTTTGCATTTAGATTTGTTAAATACATCGGTAATATTTTGAAATCTTTTGTAGATTATATAAAATTTTCGAGTGTCTTGCAAGGTAGTTTCGTGCACACAGTCACTTTTGCAAATGGTATGAGATTTTACATTGACCACAAAGAGTGATCAGTCACGAGTAATACCAGATGCTATATTTCCAAAGAGGATATTGCATTGTTTAGGATAGAAAGAAATAACATACAAAAATGGGTAGTAGCCTTCTAGTAAACTAGAAATAAAAAAAATGTGAGAGATATTTTGATTACAAGGTAATAAAATAGAGATGAAAGTTTCCTAAAACAGTAATCAGTCATAACCTCCTACTATGCAACATGAAACTCATAAAAGAGTACAATATAAATATTTAGATAACGGCACTGGGAGTCAATAGCATCATAGCAAAGCCATTGTGAACTTCAAGACTTGACTATGGACCTACAACAATTGGGAATTTTCGTATTCAACTTATGAGATAGACCACGAGGAAACGGGTGATTGACATGACAAGAAGACTGGATCAAGTATTCTTCCTAGGGGAGTAGAGAATATGAAGCTTCGTAGTAGCGAAAGACTACTGCTTAATATTCAGCATTCTTATATACTAGGGACGCGGACATCTCCGAAGGATAACTGGAACCAAAGTACATATTTTGCGCTGAAAAGCACATCGCTGAAATTAAATTAAATGGAAAACTCAATTAAAACAAACTAGTCATTCCTACAAATACGTGTCCCTAGAGGCCTCTCCAACCTGAGGCCTGTGGAACAATGAGTGGAGCCACGAGTACAAGAGTCAAAGAAAGCTGCTAATCTTTAATGATTCAAGCTTCGTTCTAACATGAATTTTGCAAACATCGATGTAACGTCGCCCAAGAATCTTCACGTGACCTCCCACTCCTCTGTCCACTATGAAATATGCATGCTTCTCATTCTCATGTACCTCCTGAAGAGTACGCTAGATGGAGTAGGAAATATACAAATATTCGTTTCCTTTATGCTCTCTTGAGATTTATTTCCTCTCATATTTTTGTAAGTACACACGTGTGTATATATATATATATATATATATATATATATATATATATATATATATATATATATATATATATATATATATAAAATACTGATTTATGTATTATTGTTGTAAATGTTCATTTTGCAACGAAGATCGACGTTTTGTGTTGCGTTGTATCTTTCCGTCTTGAACAGACTTGTATTTTCTTCTGTAGGACACGCAAATGGTGTGTATGTGTGTGTTACTGGGCCCGTGGGGGAGCTGTTGTATTTCTGGCAAAGTAATTTCTTAATGGAGCTGAAATTGTTCCAGATAGTTAGGAGCTCTTGTGGTAAATTGTCAAGAAGGAGAAATTGTTGTAAATTCTCATGATTGCTTATGTTTCTTTTTTTCTTCGGACGAACTGTTGTAAATTGTCAAGGTTGTTTGCATGTCAGTTTGTTTGTTTACTTCTCTCCTCGTCTGTTGACGTATTTGTAAATATGTTTGTAGAGTTGATTCGTCTCTCCGAATTCATTGCTCTGTTCCTCTCTATCTCTCTCTCTCTCTCTCTCTCTCTCTCTCTCTCTCTCTCTCTCTCTCTCTCTCTCTCTCTCTCTCTCTCTCTCTCTCTCTCTTTCTCTCTTCTGCGTTAACACAATCTTCAGACTTGTTTTCACAGGCAGAAGCTATAAGAATTACCCATGCCGCACCGCGCGCGCGCACACAAACACACACACACACACACACACACACACACACACACACACACACATATACATACATACACACACACACACACACACTCTTGATACATTGACTTAGATGATTTTCTTGCAAGGTTGGTGGCCCGATATCGTATATTCTCTGAGGAATATTGGAAGTATTGGAACCGAATACGTGTCCGGATAAGTGGTATGGTATCGGATATCCGTGCTTGGCCGGTCCTTGTGAACAGGAGGTCGCATGAAAATTTTTTTTAGGTATGAGTGGAAACTGAAGGCTGAGCGATTTGCATAGAGAACGAATATAAAACTGTTTACAGCGAACCAACAAACTAGAAGGCTTCAGTCGACGTTTCGATCCTTCTTGAAAGATTATCAGGCCACTCGCAATTCAGAAATAGTCCAAGAAGGACCGATACGTGGTCTGAGTTATCTTATTATAAGGGCTGTGAATTGTTCTAGCCACGGTATTGTTGGTTGTAAATTGTTCCAACCACTGTATTCTAGGCTTTGAATTGTTCCAGCAACGGTATTGTAGATTGTGAATTGTTCCAAGCACGGTACTGTAGTTCGTGAATTGTTCCAGCCGCGGCATTATAGGGTGTCAATTGTTTCAAGCACGGTATTGATTGGAAATTGTTCCAATCACGGTATTGTGGGTTGTGAGTTCCAGTCACGGTAATGTTAATATTGTCTCTTCGAGAGGTGGTGCCCCTGATGGTGGTAAAGGGCGCTTCATCCATGGTACTGGAGTTACCCTCCTTTTCCCTGGATCAAACTTGATTCCCTCCCATGCCCTAAGGACTGTATAACCCTTACTGGTTATCAAGTTAACATTGTTCTCTTTATGTTATTATTTATTTGTGTTAACATCATCAGTTCCAAATTGTTTCCTCTCATTTCCGAGGTTAAGTGCCATTTTATAAAATTTCATATAATTTCATATCATTTCATGTAATTTTCTGAAGTGAAAACTGTGAAAAATGATGGTTTTTCTGTAGTGCGTGTGCGTGTGTGCCTGTGTGTGTGTGTATGTGTGTGTGTGTGTGTGTGTGTGTGTGTGTGTGTGTGTGTGTGTACACTCACCTATTTATGGTTACAAAGGTCGAGTCCGGCTCCTGGTCCCACTTCTTCGCTGGTTACTACTAGGTTCACACATTTCCTGCTCCATGAGCTTTGTTGTATCTCTTCTTAAAGCTATGTGTGGATGATGCCTCCACTACATCACTCTCCAGATTGTTCCACTTCCTGATAATTCTGTGGCTGAAGAAATGCTTCCTAACGCCCCTGTGACTCATCTGAATTTTCAACTTCCAGTTGTGTCCCCTTGTTGCTGTGTCCCTATCCACCCTGTCAATTCCTCTCAGTATTTTATATGTCGTTATGTCCTCTCCCCTATCCTTCCTGTCCTCCAGTGACGTCAGATTGATTTCCCTTAACCTCTCCTCGTAGGATATACTCCTTAGCTCCGAGACTATTCTTGCTGGAAACCTTTGCACTTTCTCTAATTTCTTGACGTGCTTGACGAGGTGTTGCCTTCTCCAATATGGGCCTGACATACACGGTGTACAGAGTCTTGAATGATTCCTTACTCAGGTGTCTAAACGCTATTCTTAGGTTTGCCAGGTGCCCATATGCTGCAGCAGTTATTTGGTTGATGTGTGCCTCAGGAGATGTGCTCGATATTATACTCACCCCAAGATCCTTTTCCTTTAGTGAGATTTGCAGTGTTTTGCCTCCTAGCATGTACTCTGTCTGCGATCTGCTTTCACCTTCTCCAGTCTTCATGACTTGCATTTGGTGGGGTTATACTCCAGGAGCCAGTTAGCTGTTGGACCAGGCTTGCAGCCTGTCCAGATCTCTTTGTAGTCCCACCTGATCCTCATCCACTTGAATTCCTCGCATTAACTTCACATCGTCTGCAAATAGGCACACCTCTGAGTCTATCCCTTCCGTTAAGTCATTCACATATACCAGAAACAACATCGGCCATAGGACTGACCCTTGTGGAACTCCGCTCGTCACAGGCGCCCACTCTGACACCTCGTCAAGTAACATCTCTCGTTGTTTCCTTCCTGTCAGGTATTCTTTGATCCATCGCAGAGAGAGTAAAAGAGAGAAAGAGAAAACAAAATTACCTATTGGTAGTTACAGGATTAGAGCAATGCTCGTGGTGTCCCGGCTTCATTATTTTCATTTCGGCTTGAACTTTTTACCTCAGGGTGCCACCCACAACAATCAGCTAGCACCCAGGTGCCTTTATTTACTGTAATGTTTGTAGGTGAATAGGGGCAGCTGGTGGAAGGAGATTTTTCCCAGTCTCGTATTGTGTGTTGACCAGCTATTGCACTGTGAAGAACTGATTGTGCAGTGACCTTTCTCCTAGACAGTTTTAGTTCACTAATTCGTGATTCTGACATTTACAGCTATAAAGGGTAAGAGAGAGAGAGAATTATAGATGCTATAATACATGAAGGTGTTAAAACATTAAATTGATTCACTGTATCCTGTACAGTACACAGTCAAAAAAGTCACTCTCTTAGCCAAAGCGAAATAATGACTTTGCTCAGGACGACGGGCGCAAGAGAAAGTGTGCTCTGGCTGCACCCTCCCCATCTCATGTTAAACAATGTCATAATGCCATCGTGCACCCCATGTATATCTTAGTACCTTCTACTTCGTGACCATGTCTCCCATGGTTTTTTGTCGCTTTTATCTAAAATTTTCTATTTGTTATTATTTTGCATGTCTTTGTGTTGTGTGCCTTCGTTTCTGTTTTTTTAATGTTATTTTCATCTCTCTTCCCTTCTCTCTCCCTATCTCTTCTCATCTCTCTATTCGTCTACATCTGCGTAACCCTACCTTCACCCCTCCAACCATTTTCATTCTCTCTCTCTCTCTCCCTCCTTCCCCTCCCTTTCTTCCCTTCTTCCTCTCCTGTTTCCTTCTCCCATTTCCCCTCTTTTCATGAACACCAGTTCCTCTGCTGCAGGTCTTCCGTAACGAGATGTGCCCTAAAACAACAACATGACCAGTCGCAGATTTCGCTCAACAAGGAACGAAGCTAAACTCAGAAATATCTCGTGATTTATTCATATTCTTCCCACACCAAATCTTTTTGTATAATATTTACAACTGTTCAAAGATTGCAACACAAAGCCCCTTAGTAATTGTGACCACAAAAGATCACAAAAAAATGGATGTTAAAATGGGACATACACTGGCTTAAAGCCTAGTTAGCTGGATCGGTTGTTAGTTGGTCAATTGGGTTTTAAACCTATTAACTACACGACGGTCATTAACACTACATGTCACTTGTTCACGATCGTTCAAGAATACTTTAATCCCTATATTAGCGATTAAACTCTCATCATATACACACCGATAGACTGGAACGATTACCACAGACGAAGTTATCCAACCAGACCCTCAACTTCCCCTGACAAGTCGAAATGCCTCTTCCTCTACCCTTTTTCGTTCCTTCTCTTTTCATTTTCTCCTCCCTCTTCCTCCTCGTCTATCACTTCCCACTGGAATAATTTAGTCCGACCTACTGTGGTCTTTAGACAACAAATGTAACTTGTGCCTGAGATAGTACTACTGAGGAGAACGTGAAGGAATGAATGACATTTGAATGAATGAATGAAGGAAGGAATGATATTTGAAGGAAAGAATTACTGTTTGAAGGAATGAAGGACATTTTTTAGTCATGGGTGAAGGAATCAATAGTAGTTTTTTGTGGGGAATCACAGTGGTGCGTCCCCCAGCTTCCTCAGCTGCTGGGAACATGACTCTCATGGAGAAAGATGACGCTCCTGGGGAAAGATGACTCTCATGGGGAAAGATGACGCTCCTGGGGAAAGATGACTCCCATGGGGAAAGATGGCGCTCCTGGGGAAAAGATAAAGATGAAGAGGAAGGGAAGGAAGGGGAAGAGGACACAAAGGAGAGTTGGAAAGGGAAATTAGAGTAGTCAAGAAGACAATGAGAGTAGGTAATAGGAAAGATTAGAAGTAGGAAAGGGAAAGATGATAAAAAGGAAGAGGAACAGCAGGGAAGGTTTAGAAGAACAAGAAACAAAGTAGGGAGGAGGAAGTAGAGCAAAAGAAGAAAAGGAGAGAATAGGAAGAATGATATAGAAAGGGAGAGGAAACAAGGAGGAAAAAAAGTAAATGGGATAGACGGATGACAAAAGATCTGTTAATCTTTACAAATGTTGTAAAGCTGATAACCAGAGTATTTCCTGAGCGCTACAAACTGACGGGTAAAAAAAAAATTACAAGCATTATACCTCGTGCCTGTGGCGGATTACACATCGGTAGGGAAAACAGCCACGAAGCTGTTTGACACTAGCTTGTGATTTGACATTGAAGTTGTAGTCACGGGGGAGCCCCATCCCCATCATCCCTCACAAGTTGCTTGTCCTGGGGCCAACCTAAGTTGCTTGTCCTGGGGGCTTCCCCCCCGACAAGTTGCCTGCCTTGGGGCCACCACAACTAATCCGTTCTTGCCTCGTGCTGAAACTAACATGTGATCTCATATGATAATATAAGCTAAACCTCTACGCCATTGTTTTCTTTTAAGGTTGAATCAAGAGGTTAAACTAAAAATATATATATATATATATATATATATATATATATATATATATATATATATATATATATATATATATATATATATATAAAATATCCTGGGTTATATATGTATTGTTCCTGTATGACCCTTGTGGGTTTAGCGCTTATTTTTTTATTGTAATAAACAATAATAATTAATAATAATAAGTATTCAAGAAAAGTGTAACAGATCTAAGGATGAAGTTTTTTTTTGCATTTGACAGTTGAACTAACAGAGTTTCCAAACTGTTTCACAAGTGTCTAATCTGATCACCCTCAACGTGTGCACCTCTATGGTTCCTAACTTTCTTATCGATTCTAGTCCCACCTATTGATTAACGTCCGGAGTGACTTCATCGATGCCATTATTTATTTCTACCAGGGAGAGCCTTAATGTCAGCCGCTGGTAGCTGAAACATACCCTTCACGCACCTCTACAGGAAGTCTAAAAGCGTGATAACGTACATTGATTGCGTTCGGCCGGGGAAGGGGTCACTTGATGAGGCTATCACGCCCAATCCCTCTGCCAGAAAACTTCACGTTAAGATATTTACAATATTGTGTGTAGATATATGAATTTTGACATCTTTGACCATAATACAGTATGGTCAAATATATCAAAATTTATTTATCTACACACAACAGTGTATATAAATAATTTATTTTTTTAAATGGGAAAGGACTTGTTGACACCATGCATATTGTGTGTGTGATTGGTATCTCTGAAGTATAATTAACATTTGCCATTGTTAAAATAAATAAATAGGAGACAAACTCGAAATCTGAGAGGCTGTGTATTTCAATCTCCAGCTGGGATCCTCTTCAGATCCTCTTTAAGTCTTGTTACTTGCAGTTTTCAAAACTTTCAATAGCACTCTCGTTAGTTCTTTGTATTCCTTATTGCTAGCGGTGTTCTGGGGACTCCTTCCCCAGCACATCTTCCTCCACACATTACCCATCGCCTTCACACACCACCCTCTTATCCCCCACACACCACCCTCTTCCCCCCCACACCACCCTCTTCCCCACACACCACCCTCTTATCCCCCACACACCACCCTCTTATCCCCCACACACCACCCTCTTCCCCCCACACACCACCCTCTTCCCCCACACACCACCTTCTGCTGGAGACATTAATCACGCTGTTAATATTGGCCACCACGCCGCCCCGTTCCTGATAGTCACGCGTCTGGATCCAGATTACTCGCTCTGCCTTGTTACGAACACCGCCTTGTACCTCTCTCCTCTTGGCTGCCCCTTCCTTATCTTCATGCCACTCCCTCCCTCTTCCTATCCTCCCCTATTCTCTATTCCTTTCCTCCATTCCCATGTCTCGTCTGGTTTGTGAGCGAACAATACGCTGTGGTCTGTGTATGTATATGCTTAGAGAGAGAGAGAGAGAGAGAGAGAGAGAGAGAGAGAGAGAGAGAGAGAGAGAGAGAGAGAGAGAGAGAGAGAGAGAGAAATTCATGATTGTGATCCTTTAAGTTAATTCACGTCATTGGGATAAAGTATTGTTCGAGGGTTAATTTAACTTGGTAAATTAGAAAGGAAAATGAGTTATTTCAGCCAATGAGGCGAGAGAGAGCTCATTGATGAGTGAGCCAAGTTTCTGCAGGAACATCTAACTCAAAGGAAGCGAGCCATTTAACTCAATGGATATGAATCCTATTCAAGAAAAATAATTTACCTTAACGATAATTCATCCTTTCATTGCAAAAGATGGAGTAAGTAATGTTACTCAAAGTTAAAATGAGTCTCTATTTAATATTAAAGTGAATAAAGTTACACAATCGAGAGTGAATAAAGTTATTCGAATGAGAGTGAATCACAACTTACTCGAATGAGAGTGAATCACAACTTACTCGAATGAGAGTGAATCATAACTTACTTAAGGGAAGAGTAATCAAACACTACTAACTTTAGAGGGAAAGGAGTAACACACAACGATAATGGGAGTCAACACTTACCCAAGTAGGAAGTAAGGCACAGCTTACTCAGCAGAAAATGAGTGAACCTCTAAATAATGACTAAAATTCTTCTAACTAAAAAAAAAGAATCTTGCATCTCATGGCAAGCGCAATTAAAACGAAACAAAGTTTCCTCTCCATTGAATACCTCTTGTCCTCTCATACTGTTTAAAATGAAAAATTAAACAAAAACATTTTTCCATATGGTGTCGTCCAGGGAAAAAAATGCAGAAATAATGAAGAATGTGTGTAGAACAGTGTAGAGCAAAATATAAAAGTACAAGGTTTTTCACAGTTGTTCGCCAGACACCTGGATGTATGAAATGCACGACACCTGGAGGTATGAAATGCACGACACCTGGAGGTATGAAATGCACGACACCTGGAGGTATGAAATGCACGACACCTGGAGGTATGAAATGCACGACACCTGGAGGTATGAAATGCACGACACCTGGAGGTAGAAATGCACGACACCTGGAGGTATGAAATGCACGACACCTGGAGGTATGAAATGCACGACACCTGGAGGTATGAAATGCACGACACCTGGAGGTATGAAATGCACGACACCTGGAGGTATGAAATGCACGACACCTGGAGGTATGAAATGCACGACACCTGGAGGTATGAAATGCACGACACCTGGAGGTATGAAATGCACGACACCTGGAGGTATGAAATGCACGACACCTGGAGGTATGAATTGCAAGACACATGGATATATGAATTGCAAGACACATGGAGATATGAATTGCAAGACACCTGGATATATAAATTGCAAGACACCTGGAGATATGAATTGCAAGACACCTGGAGATATGAATTGCACGACACCTGCAGGTATAACTGTACGACACCCCGTAGTATTAACTCCCAAGGCACGTATGTATTACCGTCCCATGTCTAGGTGTCGTAATGCCCTGCTTCTCTGCATCTGGGCATTTATATCAGGCTTGGAACAGAAATCAACGTGGTATAAATCATGCCGAAATACCCGTCCTGTTTAGATGACTGGTTTGCTGCATGGGTAGTGGGATCTAGGCTTGATGGGTAGTAGGATGTAGGCTTGATGGGTAGTGGGATGTAGGCTTGATGGGTAGTAGGATGTAGACTTGATGGGTAGTGGGATGTAGGCTTGATGGGTAGTGGGATGTAGGCTTGATGGGTAGTGGGATGTAGGCTTGATGGTAGTGGATGTAGGTGATGGGTAGTGGATGTAGGCTTGATGGGTAGTAGGATGTAGGCTTGATGGGTAGTGGGATGTAGGCTTGATGGGTAGTGGGATGTAGGCTTGATGGGTAGTAGGATGTAGGCTTGATGGGTAGTAGGATGTAGGCTTGATGGGTAGTGGGATGTAGGCTTGATGGGTAGTAGGATGTAGGCTTGATGGGTAGTAGGATGTAGGCTTGATGGGTAGTGGGATGTAGGCTTGATTAGGGATGTCATAGATTAGGCTTGAGGGATAGACATCTGGAACAACCCAAAAGGGAAAGTCAAAATAAACAACAGTAAATGCAACACAAATAAAACTAGAAGTAATATATACAAGACAAAGGCGCATCTTCACAGGACTACTACTATTGTTATTTTGTTGGTGTCCTCATCAGTTTCCTCTGTTGTGTGTTTACTTTGGTTTTCCTAGTCGTCTTTGTTTCCCCTTGCTCACTCTTGCTACTCTCATCAGAGTATAGCTCCTGCACTCTTTCTGAACTGATGAGGTCCCTGGTGGGCAAAACGTCTTTCTGAATCGATAAGGTCCCGGGTTGGCAAAACGTCTTCTCAACAAAATGCCATGACTCGCTTTGTAGGTCTTATTTACATACTGTCAGTTCACTCGTCTACTATATTACCTGCTGATTCTCGACCCCTAAGACACACAAATAGGTGAGGACATACAGGGAGCGTGTACACACATGCCTGAGTGTTCATCCTGTGTGTGTGTGTGTGTGTGTGTGTGTCTGGTTAGTGTTGCCTCGTGTCCCTGGGGATCCATTTTTCACCTCCTAAACGTTCGGTTATTATGAAAAAGACTTTTATCTTACACCAAACTTCGCTTAAGTGGAATAAAAATTTATTAACTAGACTATGAGCAGTTTTTATCTATCGATAGAATGGTAAATATGTTTGTATATATATATATATATATATATATATATATATATATATATATATATATATATATATATATATCTTCATATGATAATCCTATACTGCACGAATATGACAGTATCCTGAGGCAGATCTTTACTAAAGTACTTAACCTTACTCTAGAAGATGGGCAGTGGGACCAAGCTACACTCCCAGTCAGACTAGGAGGCATTGGTGTCCGCAAGTCATCTCAGATTGCTCTACCTGCTTTCCTGTCTTCATGCATTGCATCCAGAGGGCTTGTAGCAGCAATTCTCCCTGAACATCTTAGGGACACGATTGGAATCCATGACCAAAAGTTCGTTGATGGAGCCAGGATCTGGGATAACCTAACAGGCTCTGAAACCAGGCCTGCTCCCCCAACAACTACAAACAGTCGCACTGGGATGGCCCAATAGTAGATAATATAGCCTCAGCAATGCTTCAGAGTGTGTCAGGGAAGGATAGAGCCCGCCTACTTGCAGTGAGAGCTCCTCATGCAGGGGACTTTCTTTTGGCTGTTCCCAACTCCAGCCTTGGCACACGCCTCGACCCACAGACCATCCGCATTAGTGTTGCCCTTCGACTTGCCGCCCCTATTCTCGCCGAACACAGGTGTATTTGTGGCAGTGAAGCAGCAGACCGATTCGGGTACCATGGTCTTGTGTGTCGTAAATCCGAGGGAAAGATTGCAAGACATGAAGAGGTTAATAACATTATCAAGAGGAGCCTCACAACAGCCGGATGCCCAGCAGTAAGGGAACCACCCCAACTATGCAGATCTGATGGCAACCAAAAGCGTCCAGATGGTATCACCCTTCAAGCCTGGACAGACGGCAAGCAGGTGGTGTGGGACTACACATGTGCATCTACCTTGGCTGATACCTATCTCCAGTACACCAGGGAGGAAGGAGGGGCTGCTGCCACCTTCAGGGAGTCCCAGAAGTCGAGAAAATATGGAGAACTTGCCCATCATTATATGTTTGTTCCCATAGGCTCAGAGACCCTTGGCTCATGGGGAAAGAGTGCATCTAAGTTCCTCAAGGAGCTGGGCAAAAGACTCAACAGGGTAACTAGGGATCCCAGGGCAGCTAGTTTTCTGTTCCAGCGACTCAGCGCTGCTGTTCAGAGGGGTAATGCATGCTGTATTCTGGGCACGCGCACCAGCTCGGAAGAGCTGGATGAGATTTTCGCATTATAATCAGTGACAAAGATGTAACAATATGTACTAGACATGTATCTCTCACCTCGTGTACTGTATATGCCATCTTTATATCAACAATGTATCTCTCAAATCTTTTGTATATATATATATATATATATATATATATATATATATATATATATATATATATATAATACGTATACACACACTTAATTCGCAGACGAGCGAAATTATTTGCAAACATTATCTCTGTCTACAAAAGGATTCGAACCTACACTCTCTGCATCAAAGTACTTACCCGTAAGTACTTCGTACTTTGATGCAATGTGTGTAGGTTCGAATCCTCTGTGGACAGAGATAATGTTTATAGATAGTGTTTATATATATTTTCAAGTCACAATGACCACTATTTAACGAAGACCGAGTCGGTATCGCCAGTATCATTATTCCATATCACATGGCTTCTTCAGTTATATGCGAGATACAAGTTACTCGTCACCACAAGAGAGTATAACCTGACCTCCATTGATCTATGAGTAGGTGTTACCTGACTTCGAAGAATGTGAACCTGAAGAGTATAAATCTCACGGTTCATAAGCTTTAAAACTATATTCTTTAGTCTTTTAGTGAAACTCTTATTGACTTGGGAGCGAACTTTAGTGTTGAAACTAATTTCTCCTCATAGTAATTAAGGTATGGAATTCGGCCAATATTTTTTTTGTCAACAAAGTGCCTTTCTTATATAATAAGCTTTGAACACTTTTTTTGGTAATTGTTACGATCTGTATTGTGGTCACAATAGCATATGTGATTAGTATCATCTCTTCTAGTACCATCTCTTCTAGTACCATCTCTTCTAGTACCGTCTCTTCTAGCACTATCTCTTCTAGCACCATCTCTTCTAGCACCATCTCTTCTAGCACCATCTCTTCTAGCACCATCTCTTCTAGCACCATCTCTTCTAGCACCATCTCTTCTAGCACCATCTCTTCTAGTACCATCTCTTCTAGTACCATCTCTTCTAGTACCATCTCTTCTAGTACCATCTCTACTAGTACCATCTCTACTAGTACCATCTCTACTAGTACCATCTCTTCTAGTACCATCTCTTCTAGTACCATCTCTTCTAGTACCATCTCTTCTAGTACCATCTCTACTAGTACCATCTCTACTAGTACCATCTCTACTAGTACCATCTCTACTAGTATCTCGTGTGTTCATACACAAGCTTGTTAAAACCCTACCAGTTTCTCTAGATTATTTACAAGACTGTCCTTGTTTCACTAAAAACGGTCAAACAGGTTATTCCATTTGGTTAATAATTTTATAATTGCTTCAAAAAGCTCTCTTCCAGGAAATTGTTGGATTCTAAATTCCCAGTCAAAGAATGCAGCTCAATTTGGCTAATATTAAAATTACGTAGAATTACTACATTATCGTGTTGTGAAGCCTTAAGAAGTTCGTGCCGAAAAAGTCTTCCTTGATCGCTTTCCAGGTTCACGGGTTGATATAAGCTGCCTAAAATAAACTTTCCATGTTCCTCTGGAACTTCTGCCCCGACAGATTCAGTGTGTGTTGCTTCAGGAGATTGTGTGTGTGTTGCATCAGGCTTTATATCTGTGTTAATTTAGCAATTCAAGTTTCCTTGGACACACACCACACCTCCCACCTTCCCGTTATTTCCATCAACGGTGAACAACTTAAACCCCTGAATGTGGCATCCGGCAGTCACGCCCCGAGTCTTGAAGTTAAACCACGTCTCTGTCAGTAGTAGTTCAGTAGTAGTACTTATGTTCAGTAGTAGTAATTGTAACTTACCAACCGTTAGGGAGTCACAAGCCTTTCACGTGATCACTGTCCATTACTAGCCTTTCTCCTGACGAAGCCGTGTCAAGGGTCATCCTTTGAATGCCATGAGCGTCCTAGCCCACTAGCGTCAGTTCAAGTCAAGTCAGTAGAGAGGAAACAGGCAAGGCAACACAGGCTCTGAGTGATCTCCATATATTTCCACTAATATAAGTTACCAACCAAGCTGCGTTTGTGTTTATTACCAAATCCATCTTCAAGAACCCCACACAACAAATTGGTGGCAGCATTGTGGGCATGGATTAGGGTATTTACGCAGATTTAAGAAGATAGAGCCGGGTCACATTATGCGTTGTACGGTGTTGATAAGCGTTTGCCTTATGAGTTGTTATATTCTAATCCGAAACCAAATTACAATCCTGATGATTTCATAGCAACTCGTACCAGCCAAGCTCAAAGTGCTTTCAGAAGAATCCGTGAAACACTTCATAAATCAACAGCAGAATTTACAAGAGTAACTAATACTCGAGCAAAACCGACCAAAGTTAAAGTAGGGTCGAGAGTTATCCTGACTAATTTTTACAATACATCTGCAATGCCTAAGCTCGACCAAAAGTTTGTTGGTCCTTATGGAGTAGTTGAACATATTAATGGGAATAAGTATAAGGTTAGAGAAATCAGTACGGGTCAGTATAAAGAATCGCATTTAGATCATTTTAAGTTAGTATGTGATGATGACGAGGTCCCTGACAACCAGACAAATGAGACACTCTGACAATCCTCCTGATGCTGTACCCTCTACCTCTAATGGTCAGTCAGACGATCAACCTGAATGTCGTTATTCCCTTACGTACACAAGTATTGAGAAATCCTCAAGTATCATTTGTGAATACCAATTTAGATCTTCCTCAACCACAAATTGAGTTACCCATTGCAACAGAGTTTGATCCTCCCTGAGATGATAATCATTCAGCATATGTCAATCTCACCCTAGCAGAGTTGGGGTTAAATGTAAATAACCTGTATAGATGATTAATATAGTTTAAATTGTATTTCAACTGTGTGCTACAATATCAACTTAGTATTATTCAAGAATTTGTTTGGGGGGGTGTTCACGTTCTCTCCGAATTCTGAGATTTAACAGTAAGATTTGAGTGCACCGAATCTGCCTTGTCTGTTAATCACTTCCTTCTTTGTAAATATATTTCCTCAGAATCTGTTGATCACATGAATACAGATCGATCAATCATTTTTCTCTCTCTTTTATTGTACTATTCCACCGTTGAGAATATTAATTCCTGTGAATTGTGATATATCATACCTTGTAATGCATTACAAAGATCCATTATATTGATTTCCATCCCGATAATATCATTATGTATAGTTTTAATGTTCAACTGTTGTGTACTTTGACATTTTCCCTATTCAACTTTGCCTTTTCGCTATTTTTGTTACAAACATCATTACCCAATTTTTTCAATGGATTTTTTTTCAATCGCCTTAGTTTTACATTACTGTCTTGATAACCGTTATTTCTAAAAACTTCATAACGAGATAAATTTTTACTGAACATTTTCCTAAACTTGTAAAATTTTGCATCATCCTTCCCTTGTAATGCAACCCTTCGTCTTGTGAGACACATACATATCTAAAACCATTTTCAAGTCAGGTGCAATTCAACAACGGCAGCCTTGTCACAAATGGTGAATGCTTTCACCCCCAGCCCCAAAAAGATGCACCCCACCTAACACTTGCAAACTTTGTCATAGAAATGGTCATGGAATCGACTAATGGAATTGTAAATTCGTTGCAACGTTTGCCTAACAGGTAATTTACTACTAATTGCCCTAGACATTCATTCATTGCCTACTGCTCATTTTTGCCAAAGTTATAATTAAGGCTTACTCCTTGTATGATATATATATATATATATATATATATATATATATATATATATGTCGTGCCGAATAAGTAAAACTGAAAACTGGTCAATTAGCAAGAACTCATTTTAAATTAAGTCCTTTCTAAAAATTTCTCTTATACGTTTGAAGATATATTTTTTCCATTTATGTTAATGTAAAAAATTAATAATTTTGTACCAAAAGAACCTTAGAAAACTTACCTAACCTTATTATAACAAGCGCAATTTAATTTAGTCTAATCCAACTAAATATATTTTAGATAAGTTCACAATAATTTAATAATAAACAAACACAATGAAATATATTTTTTTCGTTAGGTTCAGAATGATTTTTGCAAAATTATTACATACACAAATTTTCGCTTGCCTTATTCGTCAAGAAGAGCGTTGCTATTTAAGCTAAAATAGCAAGTTTTACCTATTTGGCACGACATATACGTATATATATTATAAAAAAAGATAATCGATGAACATTTGTGAAGTACGAGAGCTAAAGCTCAATTCTCGAAGACAGCTTTGTTAGTACTCACATTCACTGGAATATGAGATAGACTGAAGATTTTGTTAAATAATCGCTTAGAGAGAGAGAGAGAGAGAGAGAGAGAGAGAGAGAGAGAGAGAGAGCAGAGAGAGACAGACAGACAGACAGACAGACAGAGACACATTCGGGGCCAGGAGCTGAGTCTCGACCCCTGCAACCACAATTAGGTGAGTACGTACATACTGAAAGTTGGGAAGGAGAGAGACAGGAGGGTAAAGACAAGGGAAGGGGAGAAAGGGGGAGAAGAGAAGATAAGAGCAAGGGGGGTAAGAGAAGAGACGCGGGGAGAGAAGAATGGGGAGAGGGAGTAAGAGAAATATAACCCTCTTGTCTTGTTGTATCTTTCATCACTCAATTTTTTATCTTTACTCTTCTCATTTTTACCTTCATAGTGGCAGCATGTTTGTCCCGAGTGCTTGTTTACGTAGTGAATGATTTGTTGTGTCCCGTCACCCTTGGATGAGGTATATAGTGGAGCCTTTGTCTGTCCCTCCTTCTCACTGTATCTTCTCAGGTTGGTTCATATATACACTTGTGTATATATGCTCACACTAACGCAAAATATTTGAATAGTAGTAGTACACAAGAAAAGCTTCCGAATGCTATTATAAAAACAAGCGGATTATTATAATCATGAGGAAGTGTTAAGCCCGTAGGGGCGGTAATTAGCTTTGATCCAAGAAAAACGAGTGTATCTCCGTGTAGGTTGCAAATGTTTTGCAACCGACACTTGTAAAGTCGGGAAGATATATTATTAATGGTAAATAATAACGACAGGTTGATGAATAAGACATGTACAACACTTAGACATCTTCATTGACAAAGTTTATCCTGCTGTGCAGGCTTCATCAGTCGAGTGCAGCGGTGACTGCACTCAGAGACAGTAGAGATGGAGAGTTAGTTTGTGGTGATCAGTTACTCAGTTTTGATGGAAATCACTCGCTATCTACTGCTTTAGCCTCTCCACCTAATCTACTATGTAAGATCATCTCTATCCCTTACCCGATATTTCAGTTTCCTTCCCCATCTTCCTCCCTGTCTCCCTTCCTTAGACCCTCTCCTCCACCCTCCTCTTTTCCCTCCGCTCTGTCCCCTCCTCTCTTCCCTCCTCTTTTCCCTCCTCTACCCCTCTGCCTGAACTACCTACTAACACCAACAACTCGTAGTTTATGACTGTAAGGGAATGTAATAACAGAAGGCTGTCCATAACTGTGCGAAATGGCCGATCTCTCTTACATCTCCATTCTTTTCCTGCCTCTCTCTCATTCATTCAGTCTTCACATCTCATTTTACATATTTTCATTCTCCAACTTTTTCTCTCTTCAAGAAAAGACGCGTTGCATAATAAACTTCTACAAGGACAAAGTTTCGCACAGTGTTGAGATTTATTATGAAGCAGCGAGGTTACTTGTATCTTGCGAAGACGTGCTTTATGGATACCTGGATTATACGTGGAGTGGGTTCCGGGGGTAAACGCCCCCGAGGCCCGGTCTGTGACCAGGCCTCATGGTGGAACAGGGACTGATCAACCAGGCTGTTACTGTTTGCCGCACGCAACCCGACGTACGAACAACAGCCCGGCTGGTCAAGTACTAACTTTAGGTGCCTGGATTCTCAGTGCAATTGGAGTGTTTAGTTAGAACAGCTATAACTTCAGGTATAAAAACAGAACAGGAGGAAGCTAGGAAGGAGATACAACTTCTTAACATCTTAGAGAGGCGAACAAGAAGATTCTTCCTCGAAATAAGATAGAGGATACCAGCCGCAATGAACAGAAATGGGTCTGTTAGAAAGGACTGGAACTAAACACTAAGGATGAAAAAATGTTGATACTACCAACTTTTGCCTTATTAGAGGACAAATGTCGTTCGGATAACGAGAACTATACAACAAATGCCACCAGTAAAAGTTAGACCGGGATAACATCTTTTGGGAAAGGAGAGAGAAATTTACAGGTGCATCAGTGAGGCGAGGATCACCTTGTGGATCAATAGGTTAATATTAAAAATAAAGATTATAACAATAGCCATACGAGATTTTGAAATTAAAGTTGCAAGATAATCCAAGGTAAATCCGAAAGGATTATTCCAAATGTATTGGATAGAGATCAGGGGAAAACAAGCCCGCTTAATAAAACTAGACCTCTACTGTGCTCCTCTAGTCTTATGTTCTTACTCAACGTGTCTCTTTTCCTCACTAGTGTCGGCAGTGCACTATTTCTCTCTCTCTCTCTCTCTCTCTCTCTCTCTCTCTCTCTCTCTCTCTCTCTCTCTCTCTCTCTCTCTCTCTCTCTGTAATAATACAGAGAGAATGCAAGAGAATCATAATTGGTATTAAACGCGAATATGAAAAAGAAAATGGGTCGTAACACAAACGGCCAACCCAAAGGAATTCTTGTTTTATGCCAAGAGCAAAAAACAAGTAAAAGATATCATAGAGCCTTCAGTGAACGATTAATACAAGCAGACTAGTAGCAATAAATAAATTCCTTCCTCACTTAACACAGTGTTCTCCTCAGTTTACACAAGCGATAAACATACAAACGTGTGCGAGTCTCAAGATTTCCTCAACGAACCTGTACCCAGACTACAAGGAGTTCAAAGATTATCCTGCGGTCCTGTGCAACATATGTACAACATTATGCGGCTCTGGTCTGATTTCCATACTACAGAATGGATATAAATCCATTAGAGAACATCCAGAGATGGATAACAAAATTCCCCCCTTGTACAAGGAATTCTTATATAGGAAAGTTGCTACAGAACCTGCCCTTACCTGAAAGACATAGACTGAAGGGAAATATGATTGAAATATACAAGTGGGTGACAGGTTTAATTAAGCAAATATATAGTTGGCTGCAAAGAATATCTAACCTAGAAAAAACTCTGAACAGTGGATTCAAATTAAATAAATTCAGGTTCAGAAAGGGTATGGGTAAGCACAGGTTAAACAATATTAATATGATACAGTATCCAAAACATGTGCTAAGCCTGTATGGGCCATACAGCACTAAGTGGGGGTGAGCAGAGAAAGGGATAATGCGAGTTGAAAATTGAAGTCAAAGTTGGTGCAAAAAGTAAGTTTACGTTAAAAAGTCAAAGAGTGAATCTGCACTGAAGGTGGGATTTTCGGCGAGGAGGTAAGTTAGAGTGAGCGCAGTGAGGAACACCAGTTGTAAATTAACGATTTGTCATAAAGAAATACTCGTTGTCTTAAACGGGAATTCCTCAGGATCCTGTCTTCAGTTTCATCACTTTCAGAATCTATGAAACCGATAACTATGAACTCTTCTGTAGAAAGAATAATATGTATGGCAGGGATAGAATACATTTGTCCAGGGCAGGAGTAACAGTCTTAGCTACCTCAGTTTAGGGGGCTTTAGGCTGGAAAAGTTTTACTTAGTTTCGTACACACATGGGAAAGGAGAGAAACATATGAATCAGACAGGTAGAAGTGTGAAGAAACAGTAGTATTAGTGGTCACATAAGCATTGGTGGTGCTTGCCAGGGTTATAATTTAATTTTACGGCGATGGAGGTAGTGGTCATGTAAGCATAGACTGGTCTTGCTTGTGGAGGTGTAATTTATTTAATGACTGTCTTTATATTTTACGATAAACTGAGCCAGAACTTCAGAGATTTTGAAACTCCCTCTTTTATGCTATGGTGTTGGATGTAATATGAGACGAGTACAAGTTTCTGGAGTTCTACCTTCATGATCATTGTGGCATTGTTTTAGTTCATGTTTCCATTATTTTAACTTCTATAATGCATTATTCATGTCTCACCTACATGCATAGTTTTATTCACTGACTTTTGTGTCCAAACAACTGGGAGTCTCGTCAAAGCCTCCTTATGGAGCCAGGCAAACTTCAGCATTAGATTAAATAGTTTGTTTTGGTTCAATCCTAGTGAGATCCTTGTAGTAGCAGTAATATCGACTTTATTCTTTTTTCCCCCTTTTCTTTCCATCTCCATTTCATCTTCCTTTTAACTTCTGTTTTTTTAGAGAGAGAGAACTACAAATCGATAGAACTTTTTGATAATTAGGCTGTTGTAAACCCAACGACCAAACAGTAACTTCACCTGGGAACCGCAAGGCAATATTTTGTGTGGGGGGAGGAAGGGAGGGGAATATTCCCTGAAATCCCAAGTTAAGTATATAGTATACTCACATTGCGAATGTTGGGTGAATCTTGTGTAACTCTTGCTCCTTACACTTGTATTGCTAACGTTGTTAGTATAGTTTCAACAGGACTTCACAGCAGAGGGCAGCAGCTGCAGCACTTAAGCAAACAACGGGATCTGTAACAACAGCAATAGCAGAAACAAGATTAACAACAGCTGCGGCAATAAAAGAATCAAGAGGTACAGCAGTTGCTCCAGCAACAACATAATCAACGGGAATTGTTATGGCAGTAACCACAGAAGCAAAAGTAGCAGTAGTTGCTATAGCTGTACCTGAAGCAACTGGATAAAAAAAAATTGCATCAGCAGAAGGAATACAATCAGTAGTAGCGGCAGCAATAACAGGAATGGAAGTTGCAGTAACAACAGAAGAAAATGAAGCAGTAGCAACAGACGCAAATAAAAATAAATGAAGAATCAACATAAAAGAGTTTAACAACAGAAAGCATCTGTTGCGACCAAAAAAAAAAAATCAGAATAGCATCTATAGCTCTTTATCAAGAGCTCTAAAACCATCATCCTTAGTAGCAACCGTAACACAAGTAGCACCAGTGCCATCACAAGTAGCAACCAGCACCAACTAAAGACTGTGAGAGTAAAGTTTGGGAGAAGGAAACGTGTGCAAATTTGCCCTGGGACCTTGTTTACCTACATGAAATAAAGGTTTGCCCTGGGACCTTGTTTACCTACATGAAATAAAGGTTTGACCTCGAGGAAAGGAAGGATAAGTTCAGTTCCCTACATCAAGAGTCCTTCATTGGCATCAAAACAAACCCCCCCCCCCTTCCCCCATCTCCACCATTGAAGGGTTAGCAACATACATGTCAAGTGTTTACTTTAGACAAGGAATGGGATCTGATCCCGGGTAACGACAGGGAAGTATGCCTGGAACTCAATAAAGGCTTCCAGGAAGCATTTACTGCTGAATACGGTCAAGTGCCTGACCTGGAAGATGGATAACCAGATCAAGACATTTTAGAGAATAGAGTTGAAATACTACCACAAATCCATTAAATTGATGAAGAAAGAAATGTATAGGTAGAAACTAATCAGTAGAATAAAAGCTGGAGAAGTTAAATATTTTAATTGAGAATAATTAAAACACTTCCAGTGCAGTTTGAAGACGGTAACATAACTAGGTTACCACACACACACACACACACACACACACACACACACACACACACACACACACACACACACACACACACACACACACCAGTATATTTTCTTACATCTTATTCAAGGGTAACGGTCGTTTCGTTTATTTACGTTAATCAATCTTGTGCCAGTTTACTCTCCCTCAGACCTGTCTTGACCAGACATCTGACCTGACTTCACAAGTCAGCTCCCTCTGACCTTGCTCGAAGTTTTTAGCCGTGAAACCTCGCATTCTCTAAGCTTTGCCGCTCGCAAATAGACGTTGCTTGGTACTCTTGAGGTAGTTGCTTATGATTACTCCAAGAACTATACAATGGCCTGCCTCTACCAGACAACTCTCTGGACAGTCACCTTCTGACCTAGACTGACTCCAGGACCAGTCATCTCCCTCTGACCTGTCCTGATTAGGACCAGTCAACTCTCTCTGACCTGGCTTGACTCGGCTGTGTGAGAACGACCCTCGTATCTCATGTTTACAAACGAGAATTGGTTGTTGAGTCAACAGCGTATGATAGTGGCTAATGGGTTTTATCTGCAGCTTGTCGTGTAATGCCCACAGCTTCGCCAATTACTCCGTAATGTGTGTGTGTGTGTGTGTGTGTGTGTGTGTGTGTGTGTGTGTGTGTGTGTGTGTGTACGTACTCATCTATTTGTAGTTGCAGGGGACTAGTCACTGTTGTGCTCCTGACCCCACCTATCTCCTGACCTCTACTGCATTCACTCATGGCTGCGTGAGGCATATCATACCTGTTCCCCAAGCTATGCATGGATCCTGTTTGTGTTCAGGGTGACGAGAGCTGTTTGTGTGTGTTTCTTGTTTGTGTTTGTTTAGCTTCTTCAAGTTTAGGGCATTTTTCACGATTTTTTGCTCATGTGTTTGTTAGTGCAACTCCAGTTTTGAGATCACACAAATATTTTTGTCTACATTGTTTATGTTTTGTACTTGAATATATGTACACAATGAATATATGCTTGAGTGTGTTTGTTTTTGCGTATACCTAACATAGTAGGAGGGGGTTGTGCCCCAGCTTCTGGTCCCGCTAAAGCACAAAAAAAATCGGTTACCTTATGACTCGCCAAACAAAATATAACCAACAGCCATTAAATATTAAATATTGAAACTGCTCAGAAATAGTAAACTGAAATTTTTAGAAATTTGATGGAATAAATATTTCACACTGTCTTACACATAGTGTCAAATCACTAGAATTTTACTCCACCGTCGTCGAATTAGGAGGCATAATTTTTGTTTTTTTGAGCGTTTGAAGCAACGCCACTAAGGGTTTTGGAAGGTATCGCAGCCATTCAAGATGCTGGGAATGGTTTCAACAACTCTGTCCATAAGGTATCTGAACATGTCAGTTGTTTCAAGAATCTGGCCCTAGTGACAGTGCGCAAACGCTGAAATTGTGAAGCCGATTGGACGAGGCCTTCTCGACTTATGAGGTAAGTAAAAACGAAAAGTTGAAGAAGAAAAAAATCAGTCTACCTTTTTAAGGTCCTCAGCAGAGTCAAATTCTTGGACACTACTTACTGCATCGCCGAGTCAAGAACTTTAAAGCCACACCTCTAACTATAGTTTTGAATTGCAGTACTAAATATGGATACAAGATTAAATTAAAATGAAGGAACATAATTTATAACTTGGAAGTAAAAGTCTGAGGTCAATTGGAGTTCATAAGCGTTAACCCATTTAAAAAGTTAACTCATTCCGGAAGAAAATGCTAACCCATTTCAACAACTACAGTAAAACAAAATTTAGCAATATTTTATAGAATATAACGTTTTCGTAATTAAAACCGGAGAAAAAAAATTATATAGATTCAGATTTCGGAATCAGAGCAAATTACAAAACTGGAAAATATTTGTCTCAGTTCTGGCTATCCTGTGATATTTATAGGTGGCTACCGACAACCAAAACCAGAACCGGTGCAACAAACTTGTGTAATTATTACCTTGAAAGTTCAGAGTGAATCATGAGTAATTGGCAGTTCACCTACATTTGCTCCAGTATTGCAACTTTAGATTGGTCGTAGCGAATTTTATGTTTAATTTAGGGCCATAAATATGCATGCATACATACGTACATAAGTACCTGCGTACATACACGTCCCGTGGCTCAGTTGGTAGTGCCCTCAGCATGCATGCTGGGGGTTAGCGGTTTAATCACCGGCAATGATGGAAACGTTGAGTATGTTTCCTTACAGCTGTTGATCCTGTTTACTCAGCAATAAATAGGTACCCGAGTGTTAGTCGACTGCTGTGCGTCGAATCCCAAGGGGTGTTAGTATACCTTAGATAAAGCTGGGCTTTGAAATAAGCTGAGGTAGGATAGCAGCTCTTAGCCTTAGCACTGGCGGCGGCATCAGCAGCAGCATTGGCTATAGTGGCGACGGCGGCAGTGGCAGGAATTGTGGTAGCGGCAGTAGTGTTAGCAGTGTTGGCAGTGGCGGCACGGGCTACAACAGTGATGGTGGTGGTGGAAGTAGCAGAGGTGTGTGAGTCAGGGAACCGACAGAGGAGCCTTGTATATAACTGATGAACCATAATGCCGCCTGCTAGTACAAGGTACCGGCACCCACCTCCTCTTGTGTGTGTGTGTGTGGTGTGTGCTCACCGAATTGTGGTTGCAGGGGTCGATCAACAGCTCCTGGCTCGTGTGTGTGTGTACTCACCTAATTGTGGTTGCAGGGGTCGATCAACAGCTCCTGGCTCGTGTGTGTGTGTGTGTACTCACCTAATTGTGGTTGCAGGGGTCGAGAAACAGCTCCTGTCTCGTGTGTGTGTGTACTCGCCTAATTGTGGTTGCAGGGGTCGATCAACAGCTCCTGGCTCGTGTGTGTGTATACTCATCTAATTGTGGTTGCAGGGGTCGAGAAACAGCTCCTGGCTCGTGTGTGTGTGTACTCACCTAGTTGTACTCGCCTAGTTGTGGTTGCAGGGGTCGAGTCATATCTCTTGGCCCCGTCTCTTCACTGGCCGCTACTGGGTCACTCTCCCTGCGCCATGAGCTTTATCGTACCTCTTCTTGAAACTATGAATGGATCCTGCCTCCACTACATCACTTCCAAAGCTATTCCACTTCCTCACCTCTCTGTGACTGAAGAAATACTTCCTAACATCCCTGTAATTCATCTGAGTCTTCAACTTCCAACTGTGACCCTTGTTGCTGTGTCCCATCTCTGGAACATTCTGTCTGTCCACTTTGTCAATTCCTCTCAGTATTTTATATGTCGTTATCATGTCTCCCCTATCTCTCCTGTTTTCCAGTGTCGTCAGGTCGATTTCCCTTAACCTCTCCTCGTTGGACATACCCCTTAGCTCCGGGACTAGTCTTGTTGCAAACCTTTGCACTTTCTCTAGTTTCTTTATGTGCTTGGCTAGGTGTGGGTTCCAAACTGGTGCTGCATACTCCAATATGGGCCTAACGTACACAGTGTACAGGGTTCTGAACGATTCCTTATTAAGATGTCGAAATACTGTTCTTAGGTTTGCTAGGCGCTCGTATGCTGCAGCAGTTATTTGGTTGATGTGCGCCTCAGGAGATGTGCCTGGTGTTATACTCACCTCAAGATCTTTTTCCTTGAGTGAGGTTTGTAGTCTCTGGCCCCCTAGACTGTACCCCGTCTGCGGTCTTCTTTGCCCTTTCCCAATCTTCATGACTTTGCACTTGATGGGGTTGAACTCCAGGAGCCAATTGCTGGACCAGGCCTTCAGCCTGTCCAGTTCCCTTTGTAGTTCTGCCTGGTCCTCGTCAGATTGAATTCTTCTCATCAACTTCACATCATCTGCAAACAGGGACACTTCGGAGGATATTCCTTCCGTCATGTCGTTTACAAATACCAGAAACAGCACCGGTCCTAGGACTGACCCCTGTATGTGTGTGTGTCTTTGTTTTCGCCTATTTGCGAGTGGAAAGGAAATGGATAGAGAAGGGAGATGGCAAGGGAAAAGAAAGAGGACTCCTTACTACCTTTATGGAAATACGAAAGAGGTGGACAGAAGAGGAACTAAAAGCGTACTTAAAACAGGAGTTATAAAAGGCGGGGCCAGGAGCTGTGAATCGACCCCTGCAACCACAAACAGGTGAGTACACACACGCACACACACAGAGGGGACTACACAGGAATGAGGAATTTCCTGCATGCGGTACAGTGAGAAAGAGAAATGGTGGGGAAAACAGTAATTGAAATGATGGAATACTTGACCACAAAATGCAAGGAGGCTGAGGAGAAGTTCGTACCCAAGTGCAACAGAAACAATGAGAATATCAGAACGAGCCTTGGTTCACCCTAAGGTGTAGAGAGGCCAAAACTAGGTGCGCTAGAGAATGGAAAAAGGTATAGAACCCTGAGGACCCTGGAAAATTAAGGAGATTAGTCGAAGAGCCAGAAACAAATATGGATGGATTCGGAGGGAGGCCCAGCAGCAATACGAGAATGACAATGCACTGAAAGCCATATCTGGCCCAAATGTGTTGTACAGACATATCAGGGGGAAAACAATAGAACTAAGGGGCTATGTCCTACGAGGAGAGGTTAAGGGAAATCAACCTGACGACACTGGAAGACAGGAGAGATAAGGAAAACAGGATAAAGACATGAAATATAGAGAGGAATTGAGAAGGTGGATAGACAGAACGTTTCAGTGATGTGACACAGCAACAAGGGGTCACAACTGAAAGTTGAAAGCTCAGATGAGTCACAGGTATGTTAGGAAGTATTTCTCCAGCCATAGAATTATCAGATAGTGGAACAATCTGGAGAGTGATGTAGTGGAGGCAGGATCCATACATAACTTTAAGAAGAGGTACGATAAAGCTCATGGATCAGGGAAAAAGAGGACCTAGTAGTGACCAGCGAAGAGGCGGGGCCAGGAGCTGTGAATCAACCCTTGTAACCACAAATAGGTGAGTACACGTTACACATTTCACCGGTGTACATTATTTTGATGTATTATGTGATAGAGCATAGATAATTTATACGCTTCACTCTCATAAAACCGAAATATATATCCCGGTCAGAAAATATATACATATGTATGAGATTTTCTGTATAATATGTATGAATTGACTTTTATAATATGTACGAGTAGACCTGTATAATATGCATTGACCTGCATAATATGTATGCCTTTGCCGGCGTAATATAGCAGACTGTGAGAATACTTTTTTTAATCATCCTAAAGATCATTCTCAGCATGATTTCCTCTCGGATATGATGTAAAAGGTTTAACGTCAGATTTAGGATAAAATAGAGAATAATTTTTTACCCGAGAGAATAGAAAAAATTTAAACGAATTTGGGTAATTTTGAGCATAAACTAAAAAAGTCTTGTATGCTATAGAATGCTAGTTTATGTGGTAATATGGGTCAGTTCCGAATGAAATGTTCATGTCAAGTTTTTTTAGTTTATCATATGAGATGAAATTGCCCAAAATTAGACCCTTTTTTTCGAAAACAAGTTTAACACCGTTCTATGATCATAAAATATTCTCACACACGCACACACATTGTATATATATATATATATATATATATATATATATACACACACACACACACACACAGTAGCGGACAGCGAAGAGGCGGGGCCAGGAGCTGAGTATCGACCCCTGCAACCACAATTAGGTGAGTACACACACACAAAACTGCAAGGCAAGCTGGCTGCTTCACCTACCTAAATTTAAGTATTTTACACTCCTTCCTATTGTAACCCTTTTGGAACTGTTGCCAATTCTATCTGATGAAGTTTTGACTGTAGTGCGAAAGGCCTAGAGCTAGTTCTTTCCATTCCTTAGTGGCTGCTTTCGTAATATTTTATTTACCATATAGGCCATCTTCCATCAGATGTATGATTTCCGTAAAAAAAAAAAAATATTCACCATCATTTATTCAATAACTCTTTTTGCCAGATATGCACAGACCTCCGTTCAAATAATCTTTCGAGCCGAAACCATGGATTTATCCACTCTTTTGGTCATCCTATTTTCCCTCCTGAAGGGTAAGGCTTTTAGTAGCAATTTTACCATTCCTAATTAATATAGTTCACTGTTAAGGAGAAATATATTTTTTCTCCATGCAGGTACACTTGTAGGTAAAAGTGTGCAGTGTGTTCACGTAATAAGAAGACATTGTACTTAAGACAGTGGTTGATGGTGGTGTCGCTGGGGTGTGATTTGCTGTGGGGAGTGTAATCTTATATTACGGGGCCTGCTTCGGGGTGTTGTGGGGGAGGAAGGGAAAATATAGAAGGGGTTTCGGGGAGGGAAGGGAAGAAAGGGTGGTGTCAGGGAAGAGGTGCGGGAGGAGGGAGGTAAGAAGAGGTGTGAGAGAGAAGAGGGAAGAGGTGTGAGAGAGGAGAGGGAAGAGGTGTGAGAGAGGAGAGGGAAGAGGTGTGAGAGAGGAGAAGGAAGGAGTGTGGAAGAGGAGAGGGCTCTTCCCTCTTCTCTCCTCTCTCACACCTTTTCTTCCCTCCCTCCTCCTACACCTCTTCCCTGACACCACCCTTTCTTCCCTCCCCTTCCCTCTCCGAAACCGAAGAGGGAAGCGTGTAAAAGCGAGAGGAATACCTTTCGGTATCATATATATGTAATACATATATTTAATGTACATACTATATATAAAATATATTACACAAAAAGACATTCCTAGAGGCATTCCTCACGGGAGTATAAGAAAGATGAAAATGATATAACTATGAGTGGTGAGGCAATGTGAATAAGGATGAGGAAATGAAGGAATAATGAGAAGGATGAAGAGGAATGAAGGAATTGAAAAATGGTTGAGGAAAGGGAAGGAATAGTTAGATGATGAATAAATAGGGGGAAAAAATAAGAAAAATAAAGATCAAGAAGAATCTGAGAGATGAGACAGATTGAATTAATATTTTTGAGAGATGAGAGGACGAAGAGGAAGGGAGAGAAGTATCACTGGGAAGGTAAGGAAGAGGGTAGACGAGGAAATATAAGACCGGAAAGAAGAGAGGATGAGGAAGACAGAAGATTGACCAAGTTAGTAGCATGAGGCTTCTCTCCCTGACACCGTGATCTACGAAACTGCAGATTGGTGTTATAACAAGCGCAATTTAATTTAGCCTAATCCAACTAAATATATTTTAGATAAGTTTACAATAATTTAATAATAAACAAATACAGCTAAAAAAAAAAAATTTCGTTAGGTTCAGAATGATTTTTGCAAAATAATTGCATACACAAATTTTCGCTTGCCTTACTCGGCAAGACGAGCTGCTATTGAAGCCAAAATCGAGAGTTTTACCTATTCAGCATGATATATATATATATATATATATATATATATATATATATATAATGTAAATTCCTATTATCCCTTGGCTGAGGTTCATCCATTTCTGCTTTATGAAAGCCACACTCTCCCTCTCATTGGCTATAGCCACTCTTCCTTTAGTGTGCGGATTGGTCAGGTTTGTGCAAACATCACATTAGGAGACTTGCCCTTACATCTTGCCCTACCCAGGATTGAGCCCGGGTGATTCCGGCTGTGATCCGAACCCTCTACTAGTGACTTTAATAATTAAATTTCTTTTATGTGTCATTAGTGACATTTTTGTTTACCATAGATGAGGTTTACCGAATATTATTCAAGAGTTTCATTATGTGGAACGATTTTTTTTATGTAATGAAAAAAGTTATCGGGGAAAAATATTTGTGCAACCCTACCGCTGATCCCCATTACTTTATTGAGGTAATTCCCTATGTCTTCTCCACAGGAGTGTCGTTAGCTATCAGAATCAGCCAACTGGAGGTTCCGACGCTCCTTGCAGTGGGCGAGGGAGGGTGGCTGGTATGTGATTGGGACGATGAGGGGGATCATGTGTACTCCCTCAAGTGGTACCTTGGTATAGATGAGTTCTACAGGTGGACGCCTCTTGAGACGCCCTCTGTTAAGACCTTCCCCATGCAGCACTTCAGGGTAGACACCCGAGCGTCCCAGCGCGGCCGCGTCAGGATACACAACGTGACGGTGAACGCCGGCGGTAACTACCAATGTGAGGTGTCTGGTGAAGCGCCTGTCTTCAAAACATCCGTCAAGTCGTCCATAATGACTGTCGTGGGTGAGTGAGCGTGGGAAGGGCTGGCCTGAGAGTGTTTGGACACGCTATTTTACAAAAGTGTACCATTAAAATACTCTTGTGTGCTTTTTGCTTCATAGAAATTACGTCAAAATTTACGTGTTATAGATGCAAATTGTGTTTTCATTAGTCCTTCCTTCTAATCAAAATAATTTAAAAAAAAAAAAAGATGTATTCACCCCCCCCTCCTTTAGTACTATCGACACTAGATTGATTTTGCATTAAAAATGTTGCACATAATCCAACAAATTCATAAATATTAAGAAATATAAGTGACTCTGAGCTTCAATAATTCACTTACAAAAAATTATAATGAATGTAAGGGGGTAAAAGAAGACTTGTTTTTTTCATTACGAGTACATGAGAGTACAAGGAAAAGACGAGAACTTGGAAGTTCACATTGAGGCTATCTGCTGAGAATTATCTACATCTACCTGGTTGAAGGACTAAAGAATATAATCTTTGTGTATGAGTGGAGGGTAAGACATCAGAAGGCCGAGCACTGGCCGCTGGTAGCTCGTCACACAAACTGTAGCGGTCTTAGCGAACTTTTTATCAGTATAGTTTATAATCTCGTCCCCACAGGTGGGTAATAAATCATTATAATAACCTCCCTTATAACACTACAGTATCCCTCTCTCAGAATAATTGTTGAAGTGGTATTTCAGTGGCATTCTTTCAGCGTTCGTTTATTTAATAACGGTATTTTCCTCATATTCTGTAAATCATTTTCCTCAGAACAAGATTTCCCCGAACTGCAGAGTGCTGATAATGTGAAGTTTTAAGAGGTGTAAAGTGGTCTACCGGGAGGTGAAGGAAACACCTTCCTCCCACACAGGTGTGAATTATTATTATAAGGAGAATTGTTATAACCTTAGTACAGGGAGGACAAATATTGATACTGAACGACTATTATAATATTCCTCAGAAAAGGGAAGACATATATACACAAATACACATTTCATGTTTTGTAAAGCTTAGTAATTTGACTTTAAAGGTTATATTTACCAAAATGTGTATCACTCTCAGTGTATATATACCGAGAAGTGTATGTCACTCAGTGTACATCAGAGTTTTTTCTAATCCCACTTCTAAAATAGGATTTCAGTATTCTTGACTGGTGGTGCACAGGTCACATGCATCCATAATGACCCTCGTGTAGTAGATATGCTTTTAACATAATGAAGTAACCAAACTTTCACTAGGCCCCACCATGTCTGGAAGCTTGGTTACAGACTCGATAAGTTCCGTCCTCTTTAATGCCTTGCAGGTCTAAGCTGACTCGCAAAGAGCAAACCATATCTGCAAAATTTATCGGAATGTGTTGTGAGAAAATGGTAAACAATACGCTTAATAAAATGTTGGCAATACGTCGTTGAGCTGTTGTTGAACATTGGTGTAAAGCTCAAACATTAGTTGAAGTGTCAGTTGCAACACTGACGCATCAACCAGATAAAAACTCAATATTTTATGCAGTAAAATAGCGGTATGATATTTTACGTCGAGTGGTAGCATTACATTACTGTTAGTGACCTTTCATACATTCTATAAATAATAAATTATTAATTATTATTATTCATGGGAAACGCTTCATCTGAACGGGTCACAAAGCACCTGGGCAATGGGTGGCAATCACGTTTGATCCGAGAAATAGGAGGATAACTTCATTTCCTTAAATTAAGAGTCCCTCACCATCAGACATCCCACGATGTCTGTTGCTTGCCCTCAGTCTCGCACAAAAAAAAAGACGGGTTTGGTTTCCGGCTGGACTGCAGGTTTGGGCACGTTTAATTACACCTACTGTCCCAGATCACCTAGTAAATAGGTGCCTGCGAGTTAGCTAACTGATGTGAGTGATATCCTGTGGATGGGGTGGTTACCTTAGGGTTGGGAATTGAAATATGGTTAAGGTAGGCTAACAGCTCTTAGTTTTTAAAGTGAAATGTGTAAAACAAAAAAATGTAACTGAAATTTAAGGAGCCTTCACCCTGTGCAGACCTACCTGACGAGAGGCCGACGATCACCGGACAGGAAGAAGGTCCATTTAAGTTACAGCAGCAAGTTACCTTCACCTGTTCCTCCCAGAATGCTCGGCCAGCCCCAAGCCTCTCTTTCTATATCAACAATCAGACAGTGAGTTCATCTTCATCCATACTTTTGTTACTATAGCGCCCTTATCTCTTGAGCTATAAAAAAATGCACGAGGCAAATAATATGATTATAAGGTATTCACTGAAAGGTGATACCAAAAGAGGATGGATTTTTTTTAAAGGTTTTCATCCGATAACTTTGGAACGCTGTTCTTGCTCCACTATAATAATAATAATAATAATAATAATAATAATAATAATAATAATAATAATAATAGTTTATTGTGACATGATACAAAGATGTATAATGAGTTATAGGAATGGGGTGTACATGCCAAAAGCCCCTTATATGCAGAGCATTGCGGGCAAACTTAAAATTAACTTACAACTAAATGGTAAAAATTATAGTAAACAATTTACAATATAAATATAGTTGAGTATTTAAGCTATGAAATTTGAACATAACAATTTTGTATATATAGTTTTACAATTTTGTATATATAGTTTTACAATTTTGTGTATATAGTTTTACAATTTTGTATATATAGTTTTACAATTTTGAAGCATGACAGTTTTATAATATATCAACATAATTTATTATTTGTCTTAAAGAAGATTGTTATTAGTTGTGTAAGTGGCTATATGCCACTTTTATAAATGCAAATAGTGCAGCAGCTTTCATTCGATAACGAACGCCTCTTCTGTTCGCCTTCATTCTGTAAACACTTGTGTACCCTAGTTAAAGAAAAAATCGAATTATTAGACTGTGTAGGCGCCAATTTTATTATAAATGAGAATTTTCTGTGCAATATCTTGAGAACGACTCTTCTGAACAACTTCAAACTTTAATCGAAAATAGAATATTTTTTTAAATTTTGTGCTGAGTCTAAATCGGTGCTGAAGGTTTGAAGTCAATAGGAAGAAGCATTCACAAATTATTGCATGAAAACCACCATATCAATTTCGGCAAATTCTTCAATAAAAATGGCAAAATTGGCACATATACAGCCCACACTCAGTCCAAATTTTCCTCGAAATAGAATACACCGGTGTTGAAAGTTTCTAAGGCAATCAGAAGAGGTTTTCTTGAGTTTTCGCACTGAAATCAATTGTGTATATATAGAAAATTGAATATAGGGAGCCTGTATATGTCAATAGTTATACGAACATATCCCTTGTTACAATAAAACAGTATTAAAAATTTAAAGGTAATTGGAATGAGTCATTTTCAAGTTATAAATGAAAGCCTTCGAGCTAGAATTGTTTTAGATCCACTTCAAGGATACTTAAATAACAAAAATCAAAACTACTAGCACTAAAAAAAAAACACGACACAACTGATACCAATCCAAATTAACATACGTCATTAAAAATGAGCATTAATTTTTTAATGTTGAAAAAAACTCTCCTTATGGTCTTCCTGGTCCCTGCCGGCATCCCGGTGGTATCGTAAACAGAAGCTGTGTGTAGTTAATCGAATCATCTAAAATAATAATTCCTGTTGAAAGAGGGCCCAACACTCCTCTCCTGTCAAACTATGTAAAGCTTCTTCCTCTTTAGGATCAATGTGGCCTGCCAATTTCCGGGATGTAACCCATGAAGTCAGGGTGAGATAGAACACCTAGTAATAGTATCCTTCACCTCAATATTTGCCTGTTCATTACCCGGAACCTAGGAGCCAACAGAATTCCATGTCCCTATTTTGGGCACAAAAAGAGTCATACAAGTGAGACTCGGACTTTCTCAGCAGCAAAGAGATGCAATATCACTCGGATATTGAGTGTTCATAAAAGTAAGAACCCACATCAGCGCAGCAGGCAGAAGTGCTTCCACTCAACCACTGAGCAGTTATTAAAGTAGTTAATCATGAAGCAAAAAATTATACGAGTGTTAACGCCCATCTTTGCAGCAGCAGGCAGAAGCACTAACACTTAGCCACCGTGAGTAATAGAAGGACTCATAAAGAGGAGAGTCTTCACTTCAGTATTAAGAAGACGTGCTTTTACTCAGGTGTGCAGCAAAACGTTAACTCATATGAATGAGAACCTCCATCTTTAAATCAACAAGGAAATTCACTGTCATTCGGCCAATAAATGCGAAACGAAGTCATGTAGGTAAAAACTTTCACCTTCTCAGTAACAGGCAGATATTTGCTACCCTCCTTTGCCACTAAGTGTGAAACAGGGAGACGTATAGTTGGGAATCCTTATCTCAGCAGTAGGAAGAAAAGCAATCAGCCAAGAAAAGGAGTCAGAAGTCATACAGGTGAGAATCCCCACCTCAACATCAGCTGTACATGCTACCACTCAGCTACTGAATATTCAAATGAAATTCTAATAATGCGTGGAAAGATAATTGTGATAGAACACTATTGTTTCCCAAAAAATACTTTTTCCTTATTTTCCCAATACCACTAAGCATAGTTATTTTACCCCCTGGCACATTCTTTGCAATCAAGACTTTGTTTTCTATAACTTAGTTATTATTTAATTTAATCCAGTCACATGCTTTGCCTCGTATATTTATTTTATTATTTTATTTTTATAACAAGCAGTGGGAGTTTGATCCTTCATCTGCCAAACATGGTCAGTCTCTGATCAGGCTTTTGGTGATCCTCGCAATCATGTAAAATACGGTCGTTTTTCCAAAGTTTCCGTGCAATAATTTGAGAACGCTTCTTCAATTTGGCTTCAAACTTTCAATTCTGGCGTATCCTACTTACAACAGAGTTAGAAGTGTTATTGAATCATGTGCCAGCTTGGCCAGATCAATTTTAAAAATGAAATGTTTTAGCCAACCCTGCACTTAGCTTTCAAGGTGTCATACAACGCCTGAAGAAACAACTCAGATTCTTTTTATCAAGATCCTTTTGTCAACATCATCTCTCTCTTTCTAAAACATGTAAATGCTAAGCCTTGCTTAACTTTGCCCGCAGGTGGATCCCTCGTGGGAGGAAGGCGTACTAGTGCACATCAACGAGACGACGACGCTGGAGACGGCCTTCAAGACGTTACGGTTTCATCTTCGGCCTAATATGGTGCATATGGGCGTGTTGCACGTGAAGTGTGCGGCGTCTTACCCGGAGCTGTACTGGAAGAGCAGCGAGAGAGTCTTCACTGTAGACCTACCCTACAACCACGCCTACCAGCCAGATTCACAAGGTCACTGATCAACTGAAACACTATTTTTATAAACATTAATATTATGTATTAAAAATAACTAAGTGAATTATAATGCCATATTTAAGTTTCTGCAACTAACCTTCAAATTAAAGATGAAAAAATGAACGAATTTTTAGTCCTTCCTGGACCCCCTTATTAAATTGTTACTAGAAAATGGTCATGGACGGACTGAAACGCTGTCCAGATTCCATCTTTAGTCTGGGGATTAGTTGCAAATTCTTCCGCTCACGGTACGGTGACTTATTCTTTAACAAGTTTTCTTTGTTTCAGGGTTTATGACGCAGAGCGGAGATAGCTTCAGAGCGACACCACACACTCCTCTAATTTATTCACTACCCTTGCTGTTGAGTATCTTGTTCTCCTATTCTCTCTACCATTGTTAGTTCTCAGTTTCATTTCATTAGCTTTCTTCATTGTCGTTACCTAGACTCATGCACTCTCAAGGTTCCTCATGCAATTTTCCATATTGTATTCATTACTCATCTCCAATATTGCAGGTTTCTCCTGTCTACTTTTTATGTTCGCTTAATTACCCAACTGCCTTTTACTCACCAGTCTCTTAGTGCTGCTTGATATTTATTTACTCCTTTCATCCTATTCCTTCTGTATACTTGTCTTTGCTACTGGCAGTCCTGTATTCTCAAATCTACCAGCTTCTCCTCTCTTTCGTTCATATTTATCACTAGTGCTCTCGTTGTGTGTGCGTGTATTTTTTTCCTAGTATTTTTTTTTTTACCTAGTCGAGGTTGGTGGTTTTGAGTCTCGGATTTTAGGCCCGGCATTTAAGTGCTGTTTATATTTTTATTTGAAGCTGTGGAGTGTTTTAGCTGACACTCACTTGCTCAAGATATGGCTAAAATGTAAAATTTAGATTGTGTCCTTAATGTATGTGTGAGTCATTTGGGTATCGTATCGTAAATAGTATGTTTGTCTACTTCGTTTATCTGAATACTTTGTATATCGTAGTCGTGTCTTTTTAAAGTCATTCATTCTTCTAGGTTCGAGAGTTTTAATTGTTGCAATATTTCTTCATTTCTGGTGCAGACTTGTGCATACCAATAATTTTTTTTTTAGAATTTTCTTTGTCTTCTTTGAAGTGTGTCCTTCATGCTGCACACTGTATTCAGAAGCGGCCGAATATACAGAGTCTTGTATATACAGTGTTGTCGTGAGTGCTTTCTAATTTGTTATTTAATGCGGCACATACAGTTCACAGTATTCAGTTTGTGTACGTCTGGTGAGAGGTTGTGTGTGTTAACTCCCAGATTTATCTGCATCTATTAATTTCTTGTCCCTTGTGATAACCAAAAGAAATCCTCTGCTTACTTCCACAATTATTTTTGTTATTTTGCATCTGCTCAGGTTGAATTGTAGTAGCTATTTCTCTGATCATTCCTATAATTAAACAAGGTCGCCTCTTAGTTTGAATTTCCCACATTAGTGTTGACTCGCCTTTAAATGTTAGCCTGTACTATTTTAGCCTCGGAAGAAGAGTCAGTCTACGTACACCAGCAACAGCACGAATCCCAGGAAGAAACCCTGTGGGTCCCCGCCTGGTTAGGTTCATCCAAACAGATTTGTCGTACCCCACGATGTCTCGTTTTCTTTTGTTTGTGTTCTTTTAATCATTGTTTCTTCTACTGATAATTTCCCTTTCTCCATTCTTTTACTTTACCTGATACTTTAGCCAGAAGCAAAAATTCGTGTATGTCTTCTGTGTGTTGCTGTCAGGAATATACAATCCGCCCATATCCAACTTCTGTGAATTTGCAACACATCCTAGGTTTGTGAGGTATGAATATCCCTGAACTCGTGCTGTTGCTTTAAGACAAAAATTCAATTGTGTGTGTTTGTTTCCGTAATCTCTCTGAAACTGTTCTAGTCATATTTATATCCTATTTTTACAGAATGTACCTCTACCGTACTTTATAAAAACTCCCGTTTTTCTTCTGGACGTGATTTTTTTTTTTTTTTGTAGTCTCTCTTGTTTTCCATTTTAAATTTGTGTGATTGGAACAAAACACAAGAAGAACCGTCGAGTGAGAAAGGTTACGTGCAAGCGTTTTGCATAATTTTCATTTTGATGTGAGAAAAAGTTCGTAAATTATAAAAGATGGTGTGGGGGGGGGAATATAATTTGTTTTTGTTTGTCTGAGAATCCAAACAATAATTTTAGAGCCAGAGATGATCTAGAACAAGGAATAAGTTTGCAGTTTCTGTTCTCGCTGTAGATACAGATTAGATTTTTCCTGGTATTTCTGCTGGACTTACTAGTGCAAGGTTTGTTGCAGTGATTGTTGTTTCTGCTGTGTTGGTGGTTGTTTCTGTGACTGCCCTGTTGTAGCTGCTACTTTAATGTAGCAGTTGGTTTATTCGTCTTCAGTGATTATACCTCTTTTAAAAATTGTGAGAACTTTCTGCCTCTACCTTCCCAGTTGACCAGAATGTGAACCTTGTCTGTTCCTCCGAGTATTTTATATGTTGTGATCATATCCAGTTTCAGCTTTTCTACCACCATGAGTTCCACATCTTTCAGTCTTCTTCATTGTTTTTATTCCTCTGTGCTGTTACCAATCTTTCAGTAATTTTATGATTTATAAGGTACGGCTTCATACCAGCATTGCGTTTTTCGAGTATTGGTCGAACGAATACTTGCTGAATACATCATGGAGGAGCGCTAAACATGGAGTCATATATAGCCTGGGAGAATGAGAGGTAATCATTTTCGATCCAAGGAGGTGGTGATCAGATCAAATTCCTTGAATCAAAAGCCCTTCACCGGCTTCAAAGGACCTTTCCTTTCAGGGTATGTTGCATACAGCAGAGTGAAAGGTTCTTTAGACTCTTTAATGTCATTAATATATTTGTGTGAGTTTCTTACTTTTATTCTGAGAGCTGCTCTTCTCTCGTTGGTACATTTTCTTTGATATATTGAACCTTCGCCTGTTCCCATTACATTGCTGCGCTGTATGACCCCTGTGGTTTAGCGCTTCTATTTTATTATAATAATAATCCCATTACATTGTGACAAATCTAGCAGCCAATTTTCCAGCCGGTATTATAACTAACAGTTGTCGTCTTTGAGTTTTTTACAGTCATCATCCGTTTGAATTCTCGTTAGTTTTACATTTTGCGAGCCATGCCAGGAATGGAAGAAATATAATGAGCAGGGCTCGAACTTGTGGTCTGGTGCCTCCAGACGCCCACGCTACCAATAAGACCACCATTTTTTTCCATGTTACATTCATAATATTTTGGAGTATAATTTGTATTGGAAGATATGATTCTAAGGCTCAGGGAAGTCGTGTATTTTTTTATGAGGAATAATAATGGTTCAGGGAGAGACCATTGGAAGACTCCCTTGCTATATGCTAACATATATTTTTATTCATTATCTTAATTCCTTATTTTTTTTTTTTGGGGGTTAATCTTCTCTGCAATCTGTCATTGACTTTCGTGTACTCAACAACTCGACAGTCTGCCCATAATTTTTCTCTTCTATCTGATCACTATCTGAATTTCCAATAGCTGTTATTTCTGTCTCTGAAACGATATTGTAAGATTAAACCTGTTCTCTGTACGTGGTCTAGTCTTTCTTATTTTCTCTGTGCAGGGATGTACAGTTTAGTGATGCCGGTCATTTTCCTTGAAAATGTGGCGCTCGTTAGTTTACTTGTTGCCATTGATTAATGAGCTATGGCTTATTCAATGGTGTTCTCTCTCTCTCTCTCTCTCTCTCTCTCTCTCTCTCTCTCTCTCTCTCTCTCTCTCTCTCTCTCTCTCTCTATTCAGTTTTGCCATCAACTAATTGCCACCTTGACAACTAATGTCGAGTTTTTCAGGTACATCATAGTTTTCTGTGGACTCTCCTTCAGTCTTAGCACCTTCCTTGGAATAGTTCCGTGACGTGTGACTTTATCTTGACTCTTGTTATGTGATTTACAGTTTCCGCGTCCCTCCTAGTCATGGACACTTCGTTTTCAGACTCTTGGTTTTATTCTTTTCTCTCATTGTTTTCCTTCACTTAAATTGCCTGTTGAACCTCGTCTTCTCTCGTATTTGTTACTTATTTCTCTCCGTGTGGAGATAAGTCTTGTTGTTGTCTCTCCATACCTTAATACGAGAGGTTCAAACATTTGTTTTAACCTGCGGAATTGTCTTCCCATTGTGTGTACTCACCTACTTGTGGTTGCAGGGGTCGATTCCCAGCTCCTGGCCCCTGTGTACATGCGTGTGTAAGTGTACAAGAGTAATATGAATTTGTATGTAGATAAGTGGTTCGGAGAACCGACAAGTTGGTGAATTAGACACATGTGCAACACTTGGGTATCTTTACTGAGGAAACGTTTCGCCACACAGTGGCTTCATCAGTCCATACAAAGAAGAATGGTGAAGATCAGAAGGAGTTTGATGTAATCAGTCCTTCAGCCTGGAGTCTATGTAATCTATCATCAATCTTTTCAAGATCTTCACCTTTCTTTAAGACTGATGAAGCCACTGTGTAGGAAACGTTTCCTCAATACAGATACCCACGTATTGCACATGTGTCTAATTTATCATGAATTTATATGTACAGTATCTGCTTACATATGTAGTGAGTGTGTGCTGAAAGTCAGCGTCATTGTTCACCCCTTAGTTTGTATGCATGTGAAGTATATGTATTGACTCGTGTGTAAGGCACCCATGCCTATATTAAATCATACTCTCTTACGGACGTATCTCTGCCAGATACCTTTTTTTTATAAGAACATAAGAATGGAGGAACACTGCGGCAGGCCTACTGGCCCACACAAGGCAGGTCCTTATCAAAACCATTCATTCTCAACCACGTATTTGTCCAACCTTTTCCCAAAGCTACCCAAGTATCATGCAAGAAATTCTGCAGACGTCTTTTTTTTTCCAGTCATGAGAACGCTAGTTAAGCGAACGCTACCCACAATCAATTGAATGTCACCCCCCACAATCACGTACAGGTCTCATCCTCAGTCATATAATACACTTCTTCCTCTTACCCACAGTCAAGCACACGTCTTCCCCTCTCCACCAAAGACGTACACGTCATCTTTTCCCCCTCCCCTCTCTTCCTGATAACTCACTCGTCTTCCTCTTTCCTCCAGTCACGTACACGTCCCGCCCACAGTCACGTCTCTCCCGCAGTCACGCACGAGCCCCATCCATCACCTCCGTTTTAACTTTATTTTCTCCCGGGTTCCTTGTCATATTTGTCTAAGTCTGCCCTGTTACTATTTACCAGACATACGTGGTTAGTTGGTTCTAAATGTACACCGCTGTATATGAGGCATACTAATGTGTATGGTGTACAATATGTATGAAGCTTGCTGTTGTACATTGAAGCCTTTGTAATGACAAGTGGCTGAGAGTATAGCCTAGTCGTGTATAATGTATATACATACTGATGATCAATCCAAAGATGTTTATATAAATGTATATTTATGTTGGTTTCTACTAAGGGGAATCTTAGGATTAGCTTGTCAGCTGCTGTGTTGATAATGTGCTGCCTGATACAGTACCGTCAGATGCAGTACGGATACTGTACTCTGATACCGTACTGTCAGCTACTGTACTGATACTTCACCGTCAGCTGCTGTACTGGTACTGCATTGTCAGCTACTGTACTGGCACTGCACTGTCACCTACTGTACTGGTACTGCACTGTCAGCTGCTGTACTGGTACTTCACTGTCAGCTGCTGAACTGGTACTGCATTGTCAGCTGCTGTATTCTCAGCTTCTGCATTGATTCTGGACTGTCAGGTGCTGTTCTGTCAGCTGTTGTATTTTTCTCTACCGTCAGCAGTTGTACTGATAACTTTTGCATTTGAAATACAAATTACACTAATTATCTCATGAATAAAATCATATGAAAACCATATCAGTTTGATCCAGGGAATTGGAGGGCAGCTCCTCCTCCTCGGATACAAGAGCCCTTCACCACTGCCAGGAGAACTTACATGTAAGGAAGTTTCTTCTATGTCCGTCCTCGTTCAGCATTACTATTATAATCTGGCAAGAAAGACTGTGCTGAGCGAAACTTTTTCAACGTTTCGACCACTCATTGGCTTCATAAAGTCCCTGGGTGATCGAAACAAACGAAAACGAAGGAAACTCTCTGCTACCTGGGTCTACAATCTTCTTATTCAGCACTAAAGAGAACGTTTCGGAACGTTTACGATACGTTTCGCTCACCAGGAGCTTTAGACTCAATGATCCTGCTGAGCGGTACGCATATTCAAAAATTACTCTTTTGTCGGTTAGCTAGTTAATGGGGTTTGTCGGTTAGTTAGTTAATGGGGGTTGTCGGTTGGCTAGTTAATGGGGTTTGAAACCTGTCAATTACACAAGGATCATAATGGCTGTCCGACACCTGTCCACCGCAACTCAAGTATAACTAGGAGTCCCTAAAATAGGGACGAAAGTAAACTTCCACACCGAGATATACACTTTGTATGATACAAGAAAATTATTAAATAATGTTTCTTATATATATGTTTTATGTACAATTAATCTACAAAGGGAAACTGAATGAACTTGTCTGTTACTCTGTTTAACCTGCCAATAAGTTCTTTTTTTTGCGCGTTTAAATTGGCAGCACCAAACTTTGAGGGCGGGAAAACATGGGGGGAAATAATTGCAATTGTTGATGTTTTGTAATTGTAATAGTCTTTATTACGACGTTAAATTGTTTCCCTTTGATCATTGTGTCGTGTGTATGGAGTTCTTCACTGTTAATTATTTCGTGCTAAATTTTTTTGGTCCCGCCAGCTGTGCTGACGTGTGAGATATATTGTTTTATTTTACGACTGATATTCACATGATGGACATTTTTTTTCCCCCACTTTTTTTTCCCCCACGTGATTCGCATGAAAGCAAATTTATTTTTCAGTGTGTCGAGGTTTCAAAGGCTCGCAGTTTATGGTGTTATTTTCGAGGTTAATTAAAAAAAAAGTTCATACAAAGTCCTCTGTTGTTTTTGGGTAGAGAGAGAAATTAAAAAAACTAAGCATGTCAGTATTTGCTTGTGTTAAAGATTTTTTTTTTTTTTTGGAGGGTTGGCATGTTTTTGGTAAATGTCATTGAAATATTTTGTATAATACGGCGAGATTTAGGAATATAAGTCATTGAATACAGAGATTATATTTATGTGAAAAAACTGCACTCGCGTGTTTATTTTTTTTTTACATTATTTCTACATGGTATACCTTAATGAATGTAAGTAACGGGGCACCTTCCCTTGAAAGGGACTTTATTTACAATAATCAACTCTTTATTGGAGTTATAGAATGTTTTAATTTTTGAGTGGACATGTGTGTATTTTCCACTACCTATATTAACAATATTGTTAACAATGCATATATATATATATATATATATATATATATATATATATATATATATATATATATATATATATATATATATATATATATTATAAAATAATAATAAAAATAAAATTTGGGCAAATATGAGCGGTGGTTTTATTAAATCCCATTCTGTCACAATACACTTTTCAATGCATATGTGGTTCATGCCGTCCATGTAAAACCACTCAGTTAACTGTGTGCACAAGCAATTGGATTTCATGCACAGGAAATTTGTATGCGTGCACTGCTAATTAGGTGGCATGTATAGGTGATTGAGAAGTGTACACTTGGATATAAAATAAGTGCACATGTGATTACAATGTATATACAGGTAATTAGGATGTATACATAGGTAATTAGGATGTATACATAGGTAATTAGGATGTATACATAGGTAATCAGGATGTATGTACAGGTAATTAGGATGTATACACAGGTAATTAGGAAGCATACACAGGTAATTAGGAAGCATACACAGGTAATTAGGGGGCAACAGCACCGAACTTTCATTGGTTTTAAATAAATTCTGACTACTAGAAATAATACAGTAACTTCATAATACAATAACCTCCTAATTATACAGTAGTCTAATAATAAGGTACCTAATAATACAGTATCTACTTGATTATTCAATAATAGACCCATGTTTGTCTTCAAGAAGCCGATGGACAGGCACCTAAAGTCAGTACCTGATCAACAGGGCTGTGGTTCGTACGTCGGTTTACGTTCAGCCAGCAGTAACAGCCTAGTTGATCAGACCCTGATCCACCACGAGGCCTGGTCTCAGACCGTGCCGCGGGGCCTTGACCCCCGAAACCCTCTCAAGGTAACTCCAGGAGTATGGTCCTAATACGGAAGAAGCGCTTTATGACCCTTACGGTTTTAACGCTTGTTTTTTTATGTCTACTGCTAACAAGTAAAAATAATAGTAGTAGCAGTTGTAGTGGTAATAGTAGTAGCAGTTGTAGTAGTAGTGGTAGTAGTAGTAGCAATAGTAGAAGCAGCAATAGTAGTAGTAGCAATAGTAGTAGTAGTAGCAATAGTAGTAGTAGTAGTAGTAGCAATAGTAGTAGTAGTAGTAGTAGCAGCAATAGTATTTGCAATAGTAGTAGTAGTAGCAATAGTAGTATTTGTAATAGTAGTAGTAGTAGTAGTTGCAACAGTAGTAGTAGCAATAGTAGTAGTTGCAATAGTAGTAGTTGCAATAGTAGTAGTTGCAATAGTAGTAGTTGCAATAGTAGTAGTAGTAGCAATAGTAGTAGTTGCAATAGTAGTAGTTGCAATAGTAGTAGTTGCAATAGTAGTAGTTGCAATAGTAGTAGAGTAGTAGCAATAGTAGTAGTAGCAATAGTAGTAGTTGCAATAGTAGTGGTAGCAATAGTAGTAGAAGTAGTAACAATAGTAGTAGAAGTAGTAGCAATAGTAGTAGTAGCAATAGTAGTAGTTGCTGTTTTAAAATGTTTTATTCATCTTCAATTTTTATTACTAGAACATAAATAATTACTAACTTCCGGGATATATGACATTAGAAGAAAGATTTTTCCTTTGCGATCATTTATTTGGTTGGTTATTTAAGAAGTTATAAGAGCCATTTCATCTTAATTTCACTCAGTATTTTTTTGTAAATAAAAAAATAAAGTGCTTATAAGGAATAAAAATGAGAGATAAGCTCCTAACGATGTTTCGGCACGACTTTTAATGGTCCAAGTCAGACCGAAACGTCGTAATAAGCTTTTCTCTATGTACGGGTTATTTGTGTAAAGCACATATATGACCCCTCAAGGTAAAATTAACTAAAATGAAATAAATTAACAAATATTATAATAATTGTTTGTAATACCGAAAAGGTGATGAATAAAAGACTTGTGCAATACTGTCGTATGTTTATCTTAGTCACCTCTCTGACTGAAGAAGTCTACTGTGTAGGCAAGACGTTTTGGTAATAAAGATTCCAGAGTGGTGCACACGTGTCTAATTCATCACGAATATATACTATTACACCAAGTTAAAAATAACTAGAATCATTTTTAAGAAAAATAATTAAATCAGAAGGTCGGAAGATACTCTTAAAAGTTCCCTGAGGTCCCTACAGGCACCTCGGTAATTATAAAAGTTATGACGTTTGCGAAAAGACCGAATCCGTAAGTCAAAACTTATAATGGGCACCATAGTCAGTTGCACGGCGGGGTTTAGCGCTTAAGATTATAATAATAATTGCACGGCTGCACGCCACAGGTCACACGAAGAGGGACAAGAGGCCTATGTAAGAGGTGTGTGCGCCCCTACCTCAATTTACAATATATACATTTATGTAAAATGCCAAACTCACGTGGGTCATTCAATTCGAGGGGTAATGGAGGTTCGATCCCTCTCTGAGCGCGATAGCCGTGTAACCCATCAACCTGACTTAGTCAAAAATTCTCTTCGCTACAGAAAGAATGGTCTCGAAATGACTATTCGTCTTGAAGGTGGGCCAAGCTCATACGTCCTGCCGTTCACTATATAAACTTCCGTTTATCTGAAAGTTCCACCTGGCCAGATAGTTATATATAAAGGATAAGAACACGAGGGTCATCAATGCTTCACATCACCACTTACCACCATGCAGGAATGATTCAGCTTCTAGTGAACATTTCACTCGTGGGAAAGGGCTAAGCCAGCAGGGGTCACACAACGCCCGCGGAGGAATGAAAGGCAATTAGATTTGATCCAATGCTAAGGCAGCTGACATTCCTTTAATAAAAGAGCCTTTCAGCACCAAAAATGAACCCCTTGTCCATTAGCAGTATATTAAACATTTACTGCATGTAGGCTCCCAGGTATTTATCTCATATAGTTTAAGTAATAGAGCCGAAGCTCATATGAAGTAAACCATGCTTGTTGTTGCATAAGTAACACTGAGGATTACATCTTTTAAATTTCAGCCCTCCGAAACGAAGATAAAAACAAACCTGCCAGAAATGTACAATATGTACATTGAGGGCTTTCTCGCGAGCTGACCAAATCCCATTTTCTAGGTACACACACAAATGTTTCAGTGCCCAGCTCAGAGCTCGATCGCTCCATGCAAAAGGCTCAAGGCTTCGTTTTGGAGTTTCCTACCATCCTCACCACTGCCATCACTTCCACTCAGCCACCAGAATGTTTTTGGACGTGGAAATAGCGAGATGGAGGTGGGAGGATTGGGAATTAACTGTGTATTTTGTGTACACGTTATGACCACATGTGAGAGAAACAACAAAGGGAGGGACTCGCTCTCACTCTGTCTCTGTGTATCTGTCTGTGTCACACACACACAGACACGACACTGGAGGACAGGAGAGATAGGGGGGACATGATAACGACATATAAAATACTGAGAGGAATTGACAAGGTGGACAGAGACAGAATGTTCCAGAGATGGGACACAGCAACAAAGGGACACAGTTGGAAGTTGAATATGGGATACGAGGCATTGATGGTCGGAGAGGTATTAGAATGGGGAGAGGTGATAAGAAAGGGTCCCCCACGACTCGGTTCTGGAACCGGTACTGTTTTTTATCTTCATAAACGATATATTAGAAGAGAAAATCTTAAAATTTACTATTTACAGATGTTAACTAATGAAAATAAATCTGGAGAAGACACGAACTGACTAGAAAACGATTTGCACCAGTTACAAGTCTGGTCAGATAAATATATACAGGAATGTAACTCCCAGCTAATGCAAAGTTATGAACATAGAGGAAGGTGAAATATTACGAGGACAGAGGCCGCAGACTTTGAACAAGCTACTTTAGGGTAAAAATAATACAGAGCACATCGCAGGAGTTATCATTAATATATTAGCGCCGGCGACATGTGTGCTTAGAAAACAAAAAAACTGCATTTAGTGGAGAGAGTCAGGAAAAAAATACTCGTAAAATTTCATTGCGTTTCAACCAAACTGATCTTGTAGCTATTGGTTACAAGCTACAAGGAAAAAAATACTAAATATCAGGTATCTGGAGTGAATTCATGGCCAGGAATACATTATCACGATGTACAAGATGCATATACGCAAGCTTAGCTTCCAGTTGAGCCATAAGGACGCTAAAAAGCACTTTCTCAATGTAGGTGTCCCATGGCTCAGTTGTTAATGCCCTTTTGGTTCGATCCTCGGCACGGTGGAGCGTTGGTTAAGAGATAGTGGGAACAAACGTTATACATGGCTTCAAAATAGAAAGTAAGCCATAGAGACTAGAATCCAATTACGCCAATCGATTAAAGATTAAGAGGTGTGGCCAAGAGACAGAGCACAACCTTTATTGACATAGCCCGAAAGTTCAACTCCATGAGCACTAAGGGAATTCCATGACCGGCTCTGTGAGTACACACTGCTCCCAAGTATCCAGCGAGGAGGGGAGCTCTGGAATAGCCAGTGTTTCCACCCAAAAAGCTCCATTTTCCTGCACAACTGGTGGAAACGTCACAAGAAAAATCGTTCCACGACTATCAAGATTGACTTCGAGGAAGTAAATCGAAGAGGTCTTGCGCGGTGGGCTGTTTTATGGCTCAGTTTGAGAAGGAAGGCATGGAATGGATCGTGAGGTAAGAGTGAAGCCCGAGTCGACACCTGATATATATTTTCTTTCAAGATTAATGGAAATGGGTCTGTCTTTCCGAGTTGGATGGAAATGTTCTTTGCTCAAACATTTTATGAGCAGGTGGTAACATTGGAGTTCTTCTTGAATACTCAATTCCAGTCAATGACACAAGAGAAATTACTTCGAAAACATTCATACGGTTCACACAATTTACCAGCTATACGTATAAATTTTCACTCAGGCAGTCAAGTTCCTATTCACTCGGGTGGAGAATTATTATAAATATTATATTCATGGGGAGTGCTAAACCCCTAGAAATCATGCGCATGATATTAAATTTGACGTAATCAGGTTGAATCCGAGAAATAGTAAGGACAACTACAATTCCATGGACCAAGAGCCTTTGACTAGCATCAAGGCACTGCCCTTCCCCACGAAGGCTCAGTGAAACTTTCACACACTCGTGCAGTCAAATCCAGCATCAATATTGCTCCAAACCAGCAGAAGTAAATCTTCAAGCAAGCGTCAAGGTGTCAAACCGAGGTGAAAAATTCCTTCAATAACCAGGAATGACAGTAATATATTTGCCCTTCACAATTGTGAAGTACCTGAGCCGCTTTCCAAGACGACCTTCACGAACGTTCGTTACATGTGCGTTAATTACGCTACCCGCAATGAAAAGACACTTGGTAGAATGAGTGTTTATGGGGCAATGTTTCGCTCTGCGAACAGCTTTATCAAGGCATGACCTGATAAAACTACACAGAGCGAAACGTTGTCACAATAAAAGCTTGCTCTCTGAAATGTATTTTTTCTACATTATGTTTGGCCATTTGGATCCCACAGTACTCTCAAAGCAACAAAAGATGTGAACTACTTAATAAAGTCTGTAGAAAATGGTACTAAATACCGACAAGTTGATGAGTAAGACATATGTGCAACAGTTAGGTATCTTTAGTGTAGAAAAGTTTCGTCTACGCGGTAGGCTTCTTCAGTCAAATACAGAGAATGAATTGTAGGCAGCAGGAGTAGTGGCAGTCCATCATCCTTGGAGAAATAGATTGAGGTGGTCTCTTGTAGACGAAACGTTGAAAAAATCTTAGAAGCAATGCATAATAATCTCTCGAATACTAATATCGCCCAAAAGAAATTGTAGGGCGTTAAGGGGTGCCTCGTTGCTCAGTGACAGTCTCCTCGGCTTTCAACGGAAGGAACCGGGCTCGATTTTGAGGCGGGCGGAGACGGTGAACACGTTGCCTTACATCTGTTAGCTGTATTCGTCTAGGTATTTGTGTTTTAGTAGACTGTTGTGGGTGGCATCTTAAGATTTGGGATGGTAGTATGCCTTAGAGGGATTAGGCGTCGAAATAACATGCAAATTAGCTGCAGGTGACACGTAAATGAGCTGTAAACTCTAACGATGTAAAAGAAGTGATGGTTGTAAGTGAGGCTACTTCAGCCTGAGCAGCTGATATTATTGTCGACAGAAAGCGCAAAGTCCGTAAGGGTCAAGCAAGAGTCTGGAGAGCATGAGTCATTCACCAGCACCAAAGCACCTCTCTTGAAGGACAGTCACCTGGTAACTCCAGCGTAATCAACCTCGCAGTTAACATTTAATAAAACATCATCGACGCGATTAAATGAACGAAGTGAGAAACCAGGAAAAACTATTTTTTTTTACTTGCGTAAAGGGCTAAATCCCAGGTCATTTTGCAGAAGCAGCTGTGTAGCCTCAATCCTCCGTCCACTAATCGCGAGATGGTCACTCCACGGAATTTTAGTATTAGAAAATACAGAGTACTTATTGATAGAATTATTGAGGTTTTTCCCTCAATACAGAGGGTTCCTCCCACAACTTAGAGGGTTCATCCTTCAACATAGAGGGTTCCTCCCTCAACGTAGAAGTCTACTCCCTCAATATAGAGGGTTCCTCCTTCAACGTAGAGGGCTATTCCCTCAAAGTAGAAGAAGGATCCTCCATCGCAGATTAGAGAGCTGAAGACTCCTCCATCAGGGAAGTAGGGAATAGTGGGTTTCTCTCCAACAGAGTAAAGAGTAAAGGAGTCCTCTCCAATACAGTAAACCATAAAGGGGCTCCTCTTCAACAGAGTAAAGAGTAGGAAGGCTCCTCTCTAGTGGAGTAGGGAGCAGGGGAGGCGGCTCCTCCCCACGGAGCAGGAGTAGGGGGCTTCAGGGGAGCACAGGCCCTGATGACTGTTGCAGCAGCAGCAACACGATACTACTGTGACTTTATGGTGATGAGGGAGATGTGGAGAGAGAGAGAGGGAAAGAAAGAATGGAGGGAAAAATTCGGGAGAGGGATAACGGGAGGGTAGGAAAGAGGGGTGGGAGATAGGGAAATAGTAGGAGGCGAGAGTAGGGAGATAGAAGGAAGATAGGGAATTAGGCTGAGAGTGGGAAGGAAATGTGGAAAAATGTGGGAGGACGAAAAAGTGAGATAACTGTAGAAAATGGGAGGAAGAGAAACGAATGAAGAGACTGGGGTAGGGATGGATGGAGGGGGGTAGAAGTGAGAAAGAAAAGGCAGATGAAAAGAAGTATAAAGAACGGATTACAGCAGAACTTTAAATATATAGCGCAACTGCTTGCTGGAAAAATTAAAAACACAAAAATCAGAAAATGATGGAGAGAGAATGTGTGGAAAGAACATGGAAAGAATCAACTCAGATCCTTCGAACCATAACTAAGTCATCTGCTGATAAAAAAAAATCTGACATAACATCTGGTTGAACTACCGTTGCTGCTCTTTTGTGGAAACAAAGTGCGGAAAGTAAAGTAGAAGGCTCTCCCCCTCCACCCTCTCCAGGTTGCACTAAATAAGATATGGCATAATAAATAGTAACAACGATGCTATCACTACTATAATACCCACACGACTAATGCTACCACGATTATTGCTACCACCACTGTTATTAGATCTATTTTTAATATCTGTATACTTATTGCTTCCACTACTATTATTAATTCCAACACTACTACAATTGCCTCTACGACTATTACTGATACCAAGACCCCTTTTAATTCTACCTTCATTATTACTACAACTTCCATCATTATTGCTACTCGAATACTGTTATTGCTATCACCACTATTACTATCTCCACCACCATTTCTACTATCCATGATTTTACTCTTCTACTACTCCTACTACTTCAGAAAGACACTGTAAACTACCAACCATATAACCTGAGCGGCATTTAAATTATATAAATTAACTTATTTACAAAGAAACTATTATTATTATATTCACGATGCAGTACCCAGCCCTCAAGGGTGATGCAGCACCTCGGAAACGAGAGGTAATCAGGATTGATCCAAAGAAGGGGTAGATGAAATCCCTTGGTTCTAAAACCCTCTACCACCAGACACGCAGGGCCGGGCTGAGGGAGTAGGCAAACTCTCGAAACCCATCAAAGCGATATCAGAGGTAGCGGCAGTATCCAGGCACTTCCATGAAGGTAAGTTGCATACTGTTACTTAACGTTGCGGTATTCGCACACTTTCAGTTTAAGGGATTTCTTCAGTTTCTTACTGTTTAAAATTAGGTCTGGAGACAAAAAGCTCAAAGCAGTCAAGTGGAGAACGCAATCAATGGCAGAGCGGAACTTTGTTGACATAAAAAGCCTGTTTCAGAGAACGTCTCAATAAAGTTTCTCTCTGCAACTATATCTTCTTTATTTGTATCTCCCTGCCGTCTCCGAACCTACAAGGATACGGGAGACAGATCATCTTAGTTTCTAGTGTTTTAACTTATATAACTGTAGCATTTAACGTAGTTCTAGTGTTGTTGCAAAGCCTTCACTTATATCGAGAGAATACTCAGCCAGTGTCACTTCCGACTCTGGACGTTTCGACTACATATTTACGGAAAGAGTGTCTATGAAGTTATTATTTCTCTGAAGACAGATTTGCAGAGACTTCTTTTCTTATTGGAGCAACGTTTCGCTCTGTGTAGAACTTTATCGTAACTCGAAAAATCTTTGCACAGAGCGAAACGTTGTTCAGATAAAAGCCTGATCAGCATCGCCTTTTCTTTACTGTTGTTGACAACAATAAATTTGCATCCTACTTCTGTGGTAAAGAAATTAACGCATTTGTTGTCCTCAGGTATATAGGGAAGTACAGCTATATAGGAAGAGCTGCCTAGCGCTCAGCAGACGAAGGATCGAGTCTCCACCACGTAGTGACCCAAATGGGTTTAGCGTTTAACATGAAATAAACAAAATCCTCTCTCAGGTTTATGCTATTGTTTTTGTGTCTTTTGGGACCACAACTGAAAATACAGACACGAGAAAAGCTCATCCGTTTCGTCGGCTGGGGGAAAAAAAAAGCAGCTCTGTACTGAGAAAGTTGGTTTATTAGGTTTAAAGACTATCGACTAAACGAGGGTTAATAAAGCTGTTTGTCACTTGCAAACCATGTGTCAATAATTCTTTAATCTCTAACGTAAAGATTCAAGTAAACTTAGTGCAAATATGCAGAAATATACACAACTCACTGTATATACACTTGTGATCTCAGTACAAGCAAAGCAATAGGGATGTACGTCTCAGAATCCATACAAAATAATTAACTAAAAATATATTCAATGGCTTTATTCAGTATCATTGTTGGAAAGAAGTTATTCCCCGTGGGAAAAAAAATGACAGATGCTAAAACACGTTTTCTGAAGAGTTGAACGTCATTCATACGACCATGAAATATTCCTTCTAACGTTGGTAACTTTCTATCATTTAGTATAATATTTTGCAATCTCGAATGCACTACGTCAGGTTTTACTAGTCATGACTTTCCCGTTGTGAGAAGTGAGTGTCTGTGTATTCTAGAATTCCATACATCCAGAGGGGTGCTAAGGCAGGGTTAGGGAGAGCAAGGGAGGAGAGAGATGCTGAAGACTTCCAAATATTTCATCAGCCCCTCCCCAAATCTCCCCCAAATAAAAGTGTAATGAGAATGTTGCTTTATAACAAGTCCTTTAGCAACTATTCCAATCAGAATGTCAACCCTAAGCCCCCATGTAAAACCTCTGGAGCAGCCCCTGATTATATCGGAATATGTCACAATACCGTGACTGAAACAATTCATAAATAACCTGCACTTAAAGGGGAGACTTTAGACGACGTTTTTTTTTTGTCATGGACTATTATCAAGAGAGAACTGAGCGATAATTTTTTTTTCTTCTCGCTCAGTTGCGACTTGATGAAGGTCCTGCACGGGCCGAAACGTAACATTTTCCCTCTAAATGTGGGTTATTTGTATATCCGCATCTCAGTTTTACTAGTCAGACTTTGCTGCTGCGAGAATGAATTTTCTCTGCATTCTAAAATTCTGCAACATCAGATCTTACTAGTCAGGCTTTCCTGCTCACATGTGGAACAAAGTTGGACGAAGGCAAGAGCTACTCACAATAAGAGGCTTGTGTCTGAAGCTCTCTGAAGCGCTTGTACTGCTTTGCAACTAAAGGTGAGAGTCGCTGATGGCTCGAAATAAATTAAGCCCTAAAATTCGTAAATACGAAATATCAACTAAATATAAAATTCAGAATTTCTTCAGCGATTGGCATATAGGCAACGAAACATCAAGTTAACATTAAAATACGAAGATGTATCTCCAAGAACACACACACATTATTTATATATATATATATATATATATATATATATATATATATATATATTATATATATATATATATTATATATATATTATATATATATATATATATATATTATATATATATATATATATTATATATATATTATATATATATATTATATTATATATATATATATATATATATATATATATATATATATATATATATATATATATATATATATATATTATATATATATATATTCTTATGGAAATCTGCGAACATTAACAGCATTTAGCAGAGTTTATACATGTGATTCTAGTGTACACCACGGCGTTTGTCGTTTTTTGCGTACACACTATAGACTGTCTCTTCCTTCTTGGAGGTCCTACGCTAACCTGCAACATACGAACTACTACTGGCACCATCTCCTGGTAAACGCCGTCTGTAGTTTTCTGTTTCCGCATTTCTTACCATAAACAAATTTCGTCTACGACAACCCTAGTGTTGCGTGTGTCGTGTACTCGAAGTTCGTCACACAACCATCGGCATGCTCTCTCGACAAGCGAACTGGCAATTCAGAGTACAGTATAGTTCTGTTGCCCCGGTTCAACTCACCAGTCAGGTAAAAAAAGACACGCTTCCCCAGCCATGGTGACGGGGGAGGCAGATTTTTCACCAACTCTGGTCGAAACCACTCTTTGCCTTGAGTGGCTTTTGATTGCCTCATTATTATACTGCTCACTTAAGATATTAATCTTGTCAATATTGCAAATAAGTGAATTAATTGAGGTGTTTTCCTTGCGCTTATCTTACACGTTGATCGCTATATTATCTTGAATTCGTATTATATAATGCTGTAAAATTCACAGTATCTCATAGTACCTCTCGTTAAATTTATCCATTGTATTTTTAATCTGTACTTTTAAATGTGTTGAATTCATAACATCTCTACATTTCTTATGTCCTCCGCAATATTTTTAACTATTTTTCTCGAGTAATTATAATATCTATGGGGAAGAGCTAAACCCTTAAGGAAAAAGATGGCTGACTAATTCCTTGCATCAGAAAGCTGACACTGAGAATGAAATTATTACCAAATCTATTTAACAGCTTCAGCGGCCAATTTATGAGAAACTATTTCAATTTAGGTTGACTATTGTCAATCCTGAATTTTCAGATTTACCAAAGATTTCTTCCAAGCGTTTGGTTTCTGCCTAAAATAATTATATTACTAGAGTAATACTAAACTCTTGTGGGTCATACAGAACTGAGGGGAATGGTAGACAATCAGGAACTCGAAGACATATTCAATTTCATGGATAAAAAATCCATTCCCCAGTATCTAGGCATCTTCCTCAACGGAGCTAACTACAGTGAAGGTCTGGCCGAGACCTTCCTCATATTCAGTAGAGATAATATGGCTTGGTATTGTCTCATTTTAGCTAAGGACATTGTGACAACACCAGAATTATAAAACCTGCTAACTTTAAGCACTACAATTATATAAACTAAAACACTAGACAATACAACAATTCACAATATACAAATCAAAGATGATACTTCAGACAACCATTTTTTTTCCTTCCAATAGTGGGTTAGTTGTGGTTGTTCCAGCCTCAGTATCGGAACATTTTTTTCTTAACCTGCTACAATAAATACTACTGTTTCCCCCATTACGCAGCATTAAGCATTCCTACCAAAAAAAAAACACAGCCACAACACCTGCCACATTTACACTCGTCTCCCCCTTATTTTCCCCAAAATAATTAAAACTCCACTTCATGTACTGCCAAGTCTATCCACAGGAAATTTTACAATTCAGTCGCACATGCCCCATTGTATATATATATATAAAAATAAAATATATATATAAAATAAAAAATATATATATAATTTATAAAAATATATTTTATATATTATATATTTAAAAATAAAAATATTATATATATATATACTATTTATATTTATATATATATTATATTAAAAAATAAAAATTATATTTATATTATATTATGTTTATATAAATATTATATTTTATAAATAAATAATTAAATTATATTTTATATTTTATTTATTAAATAAAATAAAAATAAAATATTTATTAAAATATATATAAAATATATATATATATTTTATTTAAAATAAAATAAAATAAAATAAAATAAAATATAATAAAATATTTTTTTTTTAAATTAAAAATAATATAAAATAATAATAATAATTTTTATATTATAATAATAATAATAATAATTTAAAATATAAAAATAAAAATAATAATTTTAA